>JALLPB010000125.1:0-22693 GCA_036939975.1 Cyclostephanos tholiformis | reverse complement strand
TGTACTGAGAGGTTTTTACATTAGGGAATAATCCATGGAAATACTAGATTTAGCAGTTTATACTTGATTAGGTATTTTGGGTGCCCTGGGAACCAAAACACATATGAAAATTGCAAACGTCCACGTAGGGAAAAAATGATGAAACATGAAACCAGCAAATGCGCATGAAAACTGCTAAGGCATATGAGAATTGCAAAGGGCAGCACTTGAATGTCCAATCACGTGTGCATGATTGGTGACTCAAAACAATATGTAACAAAAGACGTAAAATGAAGGGGAAAGAAAGTGTTACGTAAAAAGTGCTATTTTAGCAAAAATGTACGAGTTCATTTCCAGTCGCCAAGAATAGACTACGATAGATACGTACCTCCTGTTTCCATTTCCGCCCACCACCAGACAAGAAAGCTAGGTACCACTGCGAGGACAGAAGGCTGAACCATGGCGACGAAAGTCTGGGAATTCACTGCCATCCTGGCCATGGCATTCGTAGCCTTATCCGCAGCGGATCCAATGATACTCATTACGAATTCCCAGCCCAAATGCATGTTCGTCGATGCACCAGCCGACGTCATCCTAAATATTCAGTACGAAGCTCCCGACCTTGTGATGCCCGCCGACCTCGAAAAGGAGGGCACCGGCGTCGATCCTCGATCGTTCCGTCGATTCCGAACTACCATCACCATTTACCCTTACGATAACGGGGAGAATCACCACGGGCGGCATGGGCACAATCGCGACCCGAGGGCACAACAGGAGAAGTTCATCACGGATTTAAATGCCAAGAAGGGAAACGTCGAATACATCACCAAGCAGGACGGGCAGGTTTCCATCTGCGTACAAAGTCTCACGGCATCAGCTATCAATCCCACCCCCATCTCTTTGCGGGTTACTGAATCTGCCGCGGGGGAGGAGTCGGTGGGTCCAGGGAAGGAAGCGACTAGCGACGTAGCGCCGGGCCAGCAGCTCGACTCTGAATCCCAGCGAAATGCGAAGGTTCACTTTTCCCAGATGGAAAAGACTCTTTCCAGTCTTATTTCTAAGACAGATATGATCCTAAAACAGGCAGATTATGCGAAGGAGTTGGAAGTTGAATTCCACGAACAGAGTATTGCCATGAATAAGGCGAGTCAGTGGTGGCCGATTCTACAGCTTAGCGTGTTGTTGATTACGGGTTTTACTCAGGCGAACCACATGATTCAGTTCTTTCGAAAGCACCACATCTTTTGATTTCAGGAACATAATTGAGGTATCGGGTGGAGATGATCGCCAAATTATTGGCGGCTGAGGGTAAATGCGGAGGTATTCGAAGAGGTTCACTGTCAATGCGCTCCTTGCTGAGTTTTCTAGATTTGACGTTGCAAATGATGTCAAAATAAGTTATTCTTCCCCAATTCTACAATGAAGGGACATATTTGATAGATGTAGAGCCAACGTCAGAATGACCGATGTTTACATTCTCAAATTTCACCTCTCCTCTCCATCTCATTCACTTTCCTATTAAGACTTTTGAGGGATTCGTTCGTTCCTATTCGTCTCGCTTTATTCCATTTTTCGTCTTTCATGGCAACATCCTCGACGTAATCATCTTCGTCATAGAAGTCATCAAGACCGTCTCCAATAACCCCTCCAACATCAGAAAGTCCTTCACTTTGCACCCAATCATACCCCTGGTCATAAACCAAATCTTCTCCATCTTCGAAATACTCTACATCGTAATCCTCCTCGCTTTTCAAGTCGTCATAGATGTCATTACAATCTTTTTCTTCATCCAATGCCAGTCTCATCACTCCACCATCGTCTCTGCCTTCCTCAATAGAAAGTTTAAGTTCCGCAACTCGCATCTCACAAGCATCGAGAATGATCCCCCATAGGTCTCGTATACCTTCTCCTGTAACAGCACTAATCCGTAATGGCTGTTCATCTGGTAGGCCGAGACCGTCTCGTATAGTGCCCATTGCCAGTTCTACTTCATTTGCGTTCAATTTGTCACATTTGGTCGCTACAACGATGAGGGGAACACCCATATCATAGAGTGCAGCCAAGACTGCTCTGTCGTCAGCATTCGGTTCTCGTCGAGAATCCACCAAGAGTATCCTGAACGTACGGTGGGGTGTTGTTTTGAAATTGTTGGCGGGGTAATATTCGTGGTCGAATCAGCTGGATATGTGGTGTAAGAATTCGTAGAAGTAGCAGACTGTACTTACCCCAGCGCTAGTTCGCGACGTTTTCCAAGATATCGTTCCGCTGCCTCCTCAACGCTTTGCTTTGAGTCCTTGCTAAGCCTTGCATATCCGAAACCCGGCAAGTCTGCAAATCCTAGAATGGGTTTTGCGCCCAATGTCCCTGAGTTGGAATTGCCACCGTAGCGCTTCGGTCCTAGTAAAGCGTATAAATTAACAGACGCAGTAGCACCGGGGGTTTTTCCAACCCTCGCAGTATCTCCCCCAGCCTTGGAAACTAATTTGTTCAACAGACTGCTCTTCCCTACGTTGGACCTCCCGAGGAATGCAACCTCCGGTACTCCGAGACTCGGCGGCAATCGATTCTCAAGATACGCACCAACCATAGTAAGATCCGACGGGGCAGACAACGGGTTGAAGCGCTTCCAGCTGAGCATCGATCGATCCGCGGTTGACATTATGCGGTTAGCTCCGGATACATCCGCCTTCCTAATTTCTCTATTTGTATTGCCAGCGGATGGAGAATCGATGCCCATCCGGATCCGTTCCCTTCGAATGATCTCTGCTTCAACGTTCTCAATCATATCCTTTTTCCCCAAGACTTGCCAAGGCGGAGACTTTTTTGTTTCGCCTAATATTGCAAATTTCGGTTTCGTCGACGTGGATGATTGTTTTTCATCCGCTCTGCTTCCCTCTGATGACTGATCTCTCTTGGTGGTCTTACGATGCTTTCCGAGTACGCTCGGATTGTGTGCCTTCTTCTTTTTGGTAGAGTTCAACATGCGAGTTTTCTTGCCGTGCACTCCTCCCCTTGCCATGCTCAATGGCGTGATATCCCGGCCGGTCGGAGTGAGAGAGCGTGGAGAAGGATTCATTCCGATTGTGAATGCTCTACATGTCTTAGGAGAATAATGGTTAACAAGACACATCGAAACGAAGAGAGATGGATATCGCCGCACAATCATAATACTTATTTCACGCCGACAAAAAGATGATATCACGGGGGCAGATCGGAGGCGCAGTCGTATCTTTCCCGAGGTCTAGGCTGCAGTTAGGACTACGGATGTCCGTAAGCTTATTATATTATATTGCCACCTGGTGGCTTTGGCGGGCTGCGGGAGGTGGTATGTTACGTGATGTGGGCCCGCGTTTGTTTTACTATGTTGTATCGTAGTATTCCTACCTTACAATTATAGCTCTACTTTTTAACTCAAAAAGTCGATTTTTAGTTCCACACAACAATATCCAATTATTATTATTTATCGAGAGCATCGGAGCAAGAGGGCGGAGTCGTACTTGCCGCGAATCAAAGTGAGAGCTTCCACCACGATGGGCATCGTTCATATCCCGCGCACAGCTGCGGCAATCATCAGAGGAACGGCGAAGCGGCATCTCTCGCCACTCTCTCATAAGGAAAAATCGCTCGTCGGTATCGGATTGAATAATCCGCCACACGTTTACACTTCGCGAGCCGGCATATTTGACGTAGACATCATGTCTCACATGAATAATGCATCCTACTTATCGCACGCGGAACTTGCACGGTGGGAATGGACGGCATTTGGAGGTCTGCTCGCTGGTTCTGTGAGAGACAAGGCAGCCTTCATCGTCACCGCTGCCACGGTGAGGTTTCGACGTGAGATAGCGCCATTCAAGAAGTTCGACATCGAGACGAGATTCTGCGGCATTGACGATCGAAATTGTTGGGTCTATCAGACGTTTCACAATCACGGCAACGATCGCGAAAGAGGCAAAATATTGGCACAAATTCTATTGCAAGCAGTCATAATGAAGGAGGGGAAGGTCATCAACCCACGCTGTTATCTTCAAAGCATCATGCACACAGAGGATGATTTTTATGATATGAATGCAACTGAAACCATATTTGACGAAAAAATAGACCGATTCACTCATTTAGAAGAAGTCTTACGAAGGTCGGCAGCACTTCAAGATGAAAGAGTTGCAAAGTGATAGGATATAGCACCTAGTATCTACATCGTGTATGTTTGGATCCAGAGAATAAATACCACGGCACGTTCGATTCTTTTATAATATATCTTATTGGGCATAATTACAGCGGTTGACCATTAGCACCCAAAAGTTTCACTCCACCCGCATCTTTTGTCAGCTGTTTGCCATTAGCACCAAGAAGCTTGGGCCCGCCCCCGACACCAGCACTCATTACCTCAATTAACTGAATCTTAAAGAACAAGGCCGCGCCACCGGGAATACGTCCGTCGGGTGTCCCAGCCTCCCCGTACGCCATTTCAGGAGGGATGCCAAGCATTGCGGTCTCGCCTTCACACATGAACTGCAACCCCTCCCTCCATCCAGCAATAACGCTCTTGAGAGGAAATATCACGGGATCACCACCCAACGAAGAGTCAAAGACTGTACCATCCGGAAGAGTTCCTGTAAAAAGTTAAATACGAGTTAGTTAGGACGGGATTCAAGTGATCAATGAGTCAAGAGGAATGTAAATCACCATGATATTGCACTTTGACAGTCGAGGCTGCCGTTGGTCTGACACCTTTTCCAAAGCCATCGGGGCCAGCCTCCAGCGGGTGGATTACAACTCCACATTCGAGTGTGGCAGTTTCTGGGTTTTCGCTCATTTCTTTTAGCATTGCCTTGCCGGCCGACTCAAGCTTCTTCCGGATTGCATTTCTTCATTCCATTTATCGAAAGGAGGATACAAGACGTGAGTTAGGAGTTTCATAACGCTCACAAGTCGCTTTGAATCCATGAATTGCAACTCACGCTCTTTCGATGATGACTTTGTTCAAGTCATCACCCCTCCTTCCTAGCAGTTTCATCTGACCCTCCTCATCCAATTTTCCAACCGCTGCGTCTAACAGCCCCCGTGCCAATTGCGTCAACTCCTGGCTATTTTCAACGAGCGGGCGGATATCGCCCAATTGCCGGGCAAGGTTGACACCAAGTGCATACATGAGCTCGTCATGAGATCCTTCCTCGATGGGTTTCGTGGCAAGTGGCCCAGCCGACGTCGTTGAGGAAGCAGTTGATTCTTCGGCGAAAATAATAGAAGATGCCTGCTTGTAGTAGGCGGTCTGATGTTGGGTCGTCGAAAGAAAGCTGCCACTTGCGGTGAAAGCAGACGCCGTCGATAGCGCCGCCGCCGCAACGGCTACTATTTCTTTTAATCGCCTCCCGATCATGACGTCAATTGCAAAAAGTTTTAAGCATTCTATCGCACATCACTTAATCCTTTTTTCTTCTTTTTCTTTTCTCTCTATCTTCATACCTAATAGTTTTTTTCTAGCGTTCCACGCGGCAGATGTGATGGGGCAGATGATGATGTGTAGATTTTCACATAAAAAAACGAGCGATCACGTCGTTCGTCATCAACGTCGGGATCATAGAGTAGACGCTTATTGTACTTGAGTGAGAAAAAAATGAGAGGGCCGAAACAGGGTAAAACCGTATCGTACCAACAGTCTATTATATGCTTTGCTTCTTCTTATNTTTAAGACTTGAAATTGGGAAAGGGAGGGTCCGATAGGTAGGGTGGTTGGGCGGACCCATATAATCTTATTTAAACTAATAGATTATATATATATATATTTATTCACCGCAATTTAGACGTACTGATATTATGCCTTTCTGCCGAGCGACATACAAATGATTTACCAATAACGACCTGCGATGTGTAAACTTCGCAGACATCACTCGATCCGTTTCTTCCGGATCAACATCTCTTGGTCTAGACAACCAAATACCATCACCAGCATCTGGTGCCCCACGACCAACCCTTACATGTGAGCTCTCCATCAAATCCAAAAGGTAGTTATTGAGTGCACAGCACGTCACAAAGATTTTCTCGCAAATCTTTATATCGCGCTGATAAAAACCATTGTTAAGTACCTTCCACCGCTTCTTGAGGATGCCAAAGGTACACTCGACGTCCTTTCGAACGCTCTCTATGTTAGTAGAGAAGAAACCCTCCGCTGACGACTTGTTTGACCTAGTGAAGGGGCAAATTGTTGTCGGCCAACGTAAATAACCGTTATCACATATTAAATACATACCACGCTCCAACCTCACTCTGCCATCCACGGTGAAATACTTCCACCTCGCGTCACGGAACAGTCGATGATTCCTTATCATTTCGACTTTCTTGTCCGTCTTGACAATGTCCATATCATTTCGAGAACCAAAATGTGGACCATAAATCGATAGAATCCTGCGATTAAAATCAGTGAGACACTGAAAACCAAGGGAAGGGAAGGTTTCCTTACCCTTTGCACGGTTAAAGTCTCCACTTGGACAATTTGCCCACTTAATGTGGACAACATCCATGGATCCGCAACATCCCGGCAAACCAACGTTGGAGTAATACAAACTCACTCGGTCCAACTCTGTGATGGTTCTTGGCAAATAAATGTACTCATCCTTCATCTCAACGATGGCATCAAGGAATCGATAAAAAAATTTGCGTACCTCTGAAGTACAGATCCCGCACAAAGTTCGACAAGAACGAAATGCAGCGCCATTAGCCAAAATATAGATTGCAGACATCACCAATAACTCAGTTCTCTCGCGGAATTCGGCCTGACGAAATTTTGTCCGAGGTGTCGGAACGAACCCGCGCTGAATAAGGGTATCGGTTAGCATCTCGACCTTGGAGAGAGGCATGCGGAAAAATTGGCGGAATTCACCAAATCTATCAGATGATGAGAGCTCATGGGTGAGCTCTCGCGTAACCCCAGGCCTTGTGAAATTCCTGTACCAACATGAGTTTTTCACACTCTCGATGCGAAATAAACGGTTGGGGCAGCGCTGACGTCTGCGGCGCCAATGTTTGCGGCCCCCACCAGAAGAATCAATGTCTGAATTTGATAGAGTATCACCAGGAGGATGGCTATCATCGGACGAACCGTAGAAATTGTCGAAGCCAAGTCCAAAATCGGCACCAAACCCAAAATCGTCGAAGCCAAGTCCAAAATCGGCACCAAACCCAAAGGTGGCGCTGAAATTTTGGTCATCGCCGTACACAAATGGGGCGCCAAAATCCGTATCATCCTCATAAGGATGAGAGAAAGGATCCGCAGGGGGGGGGGGGGTAGACATTGCAGGGATAATTGGATCAAGCAAAATAAAATGAAATGGGGACGCGACAGGTGCCTGGAAGATGTTACACGTATGCAGCATTTTCTCCTTATGTTTATATGTCTAGATGCTATATGCGCGCATATAGAAGTATGCCCATATGCGCGCATATAGCGTCTAGACACATAAACATAAGAAATCCGGAGTCAAATTCAATGTCTATCTGTGTATATGCGCAAAGAAAACACTTTTTTGGAATTTTTTCGGAAAAAAAGAGACCCATCCGAAATTTTTACGAAAAAAAAAATTCGCACAGTGATACACATAACAAAAAACTGTCTTAAAGCTATATGTTTTTCACCTATACGCTCAAAGAAATCACAGCCTTAGTTCGTAGACGCTTATTGTACTTGAGAGTGAGAAAAAAATGAGATGGCCGAAACTGGGTAAAACCGTATCGTACTGTCTATTAAATGCTTTGCTTCTTCTTATATTCACTCTCGCAGCAATGATACCCAATTCTAAACCCACCTTCATTATGGCTATTATCGCTATCAACTCTACGTCCGCATTCACCGCTACTCCTCTAAGGAACAGTGCAATAATCTCAAGAATACCTTCTCAACTTGATATGTTTGGTGATGGCTTGAAAAACGCATTTTCCAACGACGACTCTCTAGGAAAGAAAGAGAATGCAGGATTGAAGAAGGTAATAATAAGATGCTGTGCATCTTATTATTTGCTGAATATCTTGTCAATAATGACCGTGCTGATTTTTTTTCTCACCTAATGTTTCCTCCAAGGGACCTAAAGTCAGCGAGGTCACCGTTAATGGTAAACCCATAAAAGCCGTCGCTGGACAAAAAGTGAGCCAAGTCATGTCTGCTGCACGTGTAAAAGTTAATTATAGGTGAGGCTGGAATTTCTTTTGGATTGCAAAATTTTCTACACATCAGCGCCTAAATTATTTGAGGGACGTATCTTTCGCCAGTTGCAAAAAAGGTGAGTAGGACAAATGATAACGTTTCTTGCTACCTGTTCTTTTTGACAGATTGATCGAAAATATCATCTTGAAAACAATTGCATAACCAGGTGACTGTGGCACCTGCGAGTTAATGATTAATGGAAGAATTGAGAAGGCTTGCAACGCGAAGATTCCGCTTGGTAAATGTACAATTCAAACTTGCTAAATCTATTTTCTGATGTGGGAAAGATGGCGTATTTGATGTTCTTGCTGGAAACCAATCCAATCCAAACAATTTACGCCATACCTATGAGTTGAATGAAATTGGCTATTTTTTTTTGTTTGATGATTACATGGGAATCTATGTCAAACACACAGTCCTCGTTTTGAGTGCTTAGTACAATCCAGGTCAATGAACATTGAATACGTAATACTGCTGATGGTGTGTTAAGTACTGGCTAAATTAAACGTTGCTATCCTTTCATCTAAGTCAATCGTCAGAGCGCCTTGGCTGAGGAAAGATTGTCCCAACACAATCACATATGGCGAGACTTGTTCGTCATCAAACCAATCTAGTTCAATTGGCTTGACATAGAAGCGAGGATCAGCTCTTATGCTACCGCTGATCTTGCATGCTGGAACTTTCCTTCTCGCTTCCCTCCGATCTACCCCCAGGAGAATCAAAGAAACTGATTCGATCTCATTAATGGTTGCACTTTGGGCTCCCAAATATTGCTGCAATACATCATAGAACGATTTTATCAATAAACAGGAAGTAAGACCAGTATCAAACACTGCCACTATTGGTCGTTCAAATGAATGACGACAGAATCGCTTTAGACTTCGTGACGAAAGAGAGAAATCATCAAAAGATATCGACTCGACCATGACTGCGTAGTGATCTACAAAGTCGCCGAAAATTCGGAGATCCACAAGTGGAAGGACGGGTTCTGAAGTAGGAATCAAAGAATGCGTCGAAAGTGCCAATTTCCTAAGAGGCCCGTTGATTGTGAATGACCTGATGCGATTGTCTTTGTTTTCCGCAGTTTCCTCAGTGCCAATCGATATGCACTCCTGTTCAAGAAAAGATGGGCGTGGATCTGGAAAACGATTCCGCGGATTTGTACTGTGATTTCGTATCAATCCGAGGATAGCATAGGGTTCAATCATACCACCACCAGTCGCTTCATTTGTCAACGCACGGTCCAGAACTCCGACGATTCCAAACGCATTGGTCGCGTCCGGTGACCGGCTCTCTGGATTGCACTTTGACTGCACTTTCAGGAGAGGATCACGAAATTCATATCTAGCAAATTTCCAGCCAATTTGACCTTTAACTGACCCATAAATTTCTTCAGTGGGAGCGTACGCCGATTTTAATAACCAACTCGAACCGTGTATATGTTTAGTAGAAACTGGTGCAAGCGTTGTTCCTTTCCAAGGCATTACTTTTTTATCGTCATCGTTAGAGTCAGATGTCGGCAAAACCAAGTAGGGAGACCCAGTATCTACGATTGCACGAAACAGAAGGAATGCCTCTGTATTGCGTGATTCCCAACCAAATATGGGTGCGCGCGAAACCTCTTCAAACGGTAATACAATGAATCGTACACAGAATGTGCCCCCTGATGCTGGTTCAAGAGGGAGGGTGACGATCAAGGGTGCGGATTTTATCTCTCGATGAGCCGATGTCAAAGTATCACCAACGTGTGCTTTTGAATCTAAATCATACCCAAATGCAGCAGCAACTCCGCTGGTCGCTACATTGGCACCATACGTGAGAAATGACAAGAATGATCGACGGTTTGGCAGGTCAGTTTCCACAGTAGGATGATCATCGTCATTACAATTGCCATTCCGCTTCTGGCTATTATCGGGTAATATATTTGTTAGATCAAGGAGAGAACTATGACGTGGATTCCCTTGATAATTGAACCATCTGGACCCGCAAATGAACGAATCGACGAATCGGACATTTCCATTGCGAGTAGCGCCACAGCCGAGATAGAATCGAATTATGGCGCTAAAATGGCGACGCGTCAAGGCACGATTGCATCCAACCATGCGATGAGCAAGCTGTTCTGTCGCGGCGAAGCCACCGACTGATTAGGAAGAAATCAGAAAAAACTTGTTTTCAGGAGGGAAAGGGGCCACGGCCCCCCAATTTTGGTCAACAATTACCTACCGTAGAAACCGGGGTTTAAGAACCACCGGGGTTTAAGAGAACCAGACACTAAATCTATCTAAATTAGTCAGAAAATAAAAAATAGGAGGAATTAAATTGCGACACGATGCGGCCATTTTCAGAAAACCTCGTAAGCAACAATTATATTCAGCCCAAAATTTTGCATTTTTATATACCTGAGTCGACATATGAAACTTACCGCAGCTCTTTATGCAAACGAAAAACGACACTCTCTGGGGTTGGCGGGAAAAAACTGTCGAATGATATCTGTCACAACGGCGCACATTAGCTGTTTCTTAAACCCTGGCCTATACGGTATTTCTCCCTCAGAGATTTCTTTCGTTCCGTAATCTAGAGAGAAATATACTTTGGGTCCCTTTCGAAATCAGAGAAAGCGAGCTGCTAATCCCCTTTTGTGATATTTCATTCCAATTAAACCTCTCTTTACCACTCTAGGTAAATAAATAAATAATACATCACACATTATTTTTATGAAAGTCCATGGCGGCACCGAATAATTTTGCATCTTCTTTCGACATAAGGTCAAATAGAGCAGAAATGGTCGGATATTCATTCAACAAGCTCACGGCAGTTGCGAACATAGAACTTGACGAATCGGTCGAAGTGGAACTGGACACAATCACAACTGTATGCGTGTCATCTTCCTCGTCGAGGGCACCACACAGTGAGAAGATTGGTAGCATGCCGAAATCCTATGACTGCGGTAAGAAAGCGTTTCATGACATCTATTCGGATCGGGAAGCATTGGAGAAAAAGTCTAATGGCGCTGCCGAAGGCTTTTATCATGTCAACATCAAACGCTTCAGCACAGATGCTACTACAACCGATGAAAATGAAGCTGAGGAGCACAGAGCCGATGAGGAAAAAGCATTTAGTGTTGAAAGGGTGCCAACGGAAGAAACATCGCTGTACTCTTGGCTCTCACAGTCATCATTGGAGTTCAATGAAGACAAAAAGATCGCATATTCGACGGATGATGTAGATGCCGATGAGTGGCATATTGTATTGGCGAATAATTTCGTTGGTCCAAATAAGTGGAAAAAACTAAATGTTGAATGCGTTAAGGATGAGTACGCAGTCAACGAGTACAAAGAAAAAGAGTTCGATATGGCATCACCTCCCAAAAGACCGCACGTCATTTTCGATGGAGGAAGCAGCGAAGACGGGTCCTTCCTTGATCGGCCTCATCCTACAGCGTCGCCCCAAGACAATGATGGTCGGGCATTGTCAATCATACGGAGTGAACTATGCCTAGTTCGATCTGACATCAGCAAGCTACATGAATGCCAGTCAACGTTTGCCGCGACACCGACGAACGTGCAACAGCGCTTCCGAGGTCAACCTTCGTCAACTGAACACAAGACTCACGATGTGGATATCGCACAAGTCGACGGTGAAAGCGACAAGTTGACCGTCTGGCCTGAGGTTCATGTGGTATCAGGTGAAGAGAAGGTTGACGGCGGGCACGTCAAAAATGGAAAAAGCGTTGAGGCGGGGATCGCTCTTGACATGGCGGTGAAATCCGCCCCGTCCTTCGGCAGACTCATGATTGATCCCACCCAATCCTTATCCTATTCCAGCAGCGCGGGATCTAACGACGAATTCGAGGGAGATACCAGTGACTCCCTCTTTAGGAACATCACGATTGACTCAACAGAGCAATCTTACTCCTTCGACAACGAGAAATGCACTAACGAGAGCAAGCAAGATAGCAGCTATTCCTTCTTAACCGATCAGCAATTGGCAATGCGAGAACACTTGTCTCAATCCATCGTGTCATCATCGAAACTATTGATGGCGCAGAATATCTTCTTTGCACATGATGAAACAGTTCAGGGGAAGACGCACAAACACAGAGTCACGATCGATGTGCCATCGTCACAGAAGGCGCGAAGCGCGGATGAACTACTTGATCATGAGCGGGATAAACGCGTCTTCGTGAATGAGAGGACAAACTTGATCAAGAAAATGGAAGTTCAAACCTACCAGGCAGATTTTGCAAGCGAGCTGCAGACAAGTCGTGCTGAGACCAATGCGCTTCGTGCTGAGAATGACGCGCTGCGAGTTGAGAACGAGGCTCTCCGGTCGGTGGTGGATGTACGCAAATTTTCATTCTACAAGCCGAGTGCAGTTGATGAGCTGCTCGAGCTCAGGACTTGTCGGGCAGAGAACGACGTGCTGCGGGCACAAGTTAGCGAACTGATGCGATTGCGCGACGAGGGCCCAAAGGAGCGAATCGAGGCGACGACCATGTCTCAACTCCCCGAAGTATCAAAAGCTTATGTTGCACCTGACGAAGTGCAAACACTTCGCGACGAGAACGCGCGTCTGGTGTTGGGTGCGCAACGTGATGCAGAGAGAATCCAGAAGCTCGTGGAAGAAGTCCGGACACTGACAGACGCGGCAAAGGCGGTCGTCACTGCGGCGAAGTCATATCGTCGGCCTGTGCCTAAGAGGCGGGTAGCAACAGTGGTCTCAGTGGGGTCGGGGAGAAGGTCAGCTGGGTCATCGGTGAGCTCGACAAGCTTGATGGGGTCCGTCAACGAGTTGAGACCTGTGGGTCCTTCTTTAGGTGAGTTGATGGGGTCTTCTGATGGATCGTCAGTGGGGTCGTCTGTAGGGTCATCTGTGGGCTATTCGGTTAGGTCATCTGCTGTGTCGTCGGTGGGGTCATCGATGGGGTCGTCTGTGGGATCCTCGATGGAGTTGTCGATGGAGTCAACGGAAAGATTTTGCAACGAGATTTGCAACGAGAATGCCAGTCTTCGCGCGCAGGCGCGACGTGATTTCAAGAGAATCCAGAAGCTGACGGACGATGTCCAGATGCTGAAGCGTGCGGCGGCTGCAGTCGTCATCGCGGCGCAATCATGTCGGCCCACAGTTGAAGGGGCGGCAGCGGCGGGGGTGTCTGTTATGTCTGTGGGGTCGATGGGGTCGTTGGGGTCGCTGGGGACATCGCTGGGTTCGTCTATGGGGTCAGTAAGGTTATCGGCGGGCTCTGTGGAAGGATCGTCGTTGGGTTTATCGGTGGTGTCGTCAGAAGAAATGTCGGTTGAAGCGTTGGAGGGATCATCCATGTTGATAAAATCCTTTCCGCTCCAGAAAATAGAGGCCTTTTGGGAAAATTTGTTTTTGGTGGGTGTTGAATCATCGGTCGGGTCATCAGAAGAAGAGGAGTCAGTAGAGTCTTTGTCAACGGTAGGGTCGCGGTTGGGGATGTCAGTAAGGTCGGCAGTGCAGTTGTCGATGATATCATCAATAGAGTCATCATTGGGGACATCAATGGGATCATCACAGGGGTCGACGGTGGGGTAGTGGGTAATAGCCATATTATTGGGGATATCCGTGTGGTCTGCAGTGCTGAGGATGAAGTTTGTATATTTCCTTTGTGTGGCGTGGGCGGGTTGGTTTTGATCAAAGAGGCAGCGTGAGCAATTTTGCGGGCTGTATTTTGCACCTAATGTCATAGTATTGATTGAAGTATTGATTGACAACTCATCACACTTATTACTTATGGTACACTCTTAATACCCCTGCCAAGATTTCAAACACAACAAGAATAGAAGTGGTAGCAATCAAGGAGCAATGTTATTGCTTTTATTGTCAAGTTTTGCGAATACCTGGTTGTGTACATCCCAGTTAGTTTTTTGGCAATAAAGTCAGTGTTTAAATTGAAGTTGCTTGGGATTAACCCAGCTCTTGTGTGCTGAGTATGGCATCTACTTCTGTAGAGGGCTTGGTCCTTCCAAACGAAATTCCTACCACAACCGACTTGCCTCGTGGCTTCAACATTTTCGCGAACAGCACGAGCCTTCTTTCGTTTGCTGCGCTTTTCAGGCCGCCATGCCTGGCCAACTTTCTTCAAACATGTAATTAACATAAAACTCACCACTGTCGGGGTCCCCCGTCATGGAGACTAGACCACAGGTGGACTTTCCGTCACATCCCTCAACTTATACCCACACCTCACCACAATGTTGACAGCGATGCAATGCATTTCGCCAGTTAATGGAATCATCGGGGTCGATGAAAAGAAAACGCTTTGCTTTATTACGGACTTCATTGTGCGCCGAAGATACCATTTTCGTAACTCTATGTATGCTTCATAGTCTTCGAAATCATTTTCAGATTTGGCATTGCATTCAAGAAAGCGCACAATAATCATATCTTTCACTGCTCTGTTGTATTGCGTGGTATACACAACCTTGGAAGTCTTCCTCTTCGTTCGAGTATTCATTGCGTTGTTCTTCCAACTCACGAAGACCTTGGAGGAATCCACCAATTGGTCCTTGAATCGATTCTTCATGCGATAACGACCGTGAAGTTCGCGTCCTTTCCACGCCTTGGCTCAAAATACTGAATTAATTCTTCCTCGCGTTATTCAAGCTTGGCTACAGTCTTCTTCGTCGCGGCATCGTACATCTTACTGAACAGATCCTCCTTGGTGATGTCGAGTTCAGAGAATACAATAATATGAACATCGAAACCTGCAAATATGTCACTGATTTTCTGCTCGATACTATCCTTGGTCTTGAATGTTTCATCAGGTAGAAGTGATCAATCTTCATGACGATAACGGCAACCATGTGCAGGTACTCAGGCTTGAGGATTTTGGTGACTTCCCAAAAGTCATCAGCACCAATGCGGGCGTTATATTCAACAATGATCAAGATGCAATTGAGAGACTCGTGAGTTAATCCCTGGCGCATCACGTAGCTGTGGCTGTAGGTGTCGCTTATGCTTTTGCACCCTGGGGCAGCGAATATAATCAATTCTTTTCCGTAGTAAAAGACCTAGTGCTTGGCATATGTGCGTATTACAGAGTAAGAGCTAAGATTTGTGCTTCGGGACGCATCACACAACTTGTTGAAAATTGTTAGTCTTGCCCACACCGATCTTAGTTGGAACAGAAGTGCAGATATCATGTTAGGAAAATAGCTTTTCATCGACCTGAATACCAAGTACCTTCTCTAGACAAATATAGCCATACCTTTCCAAGAAAAATTGCAGAGGGGGGGTTGTTTGCGGCCATGGTTGATAATGGGAGTTGACATGAAATTTTCTGGGAAGGAGGGATTTCCAAGTGATGATTTTCAGGGAAGGAGGGATTTTCAAGTGAAGAAGAGACAGGGGTCGTCACTTAAGGCACTGTGGGATAATGATCCTAACACCGCAATTCATCCTTCGCTAAGGAACCCAACCCAGCTTTTGCCAACTTACTTGGTCAAGAGGGCATTGAAAAGACAGAGAAAAACAATAAGATCACTGACAAAATATTGACAACGGATTGCGCATTCTCCCATCCAGCCAGCATTTAATGCAGAGTAGAGACTGTAATTTAAAAATAATTGACCCGCTACGAAGCTCGTTGCCATGCGTCGTTTTCGAGTTCCATCCGAGTTGGAAGCACAATGATAGATTCCTTTTGAAAGAAATGGCATGAAATCCGATTGTCTCGGAATAGTGTCTGTACTTGTAACAAAGATGGATCGCTTTCAGCCTGGAGGGAAATAGCCGTCTATTAATATTGCCTAAGAGAATATCCGCAAAGTTTTCAAGGAAGATGCCAGCGCAGAGTGAGTGGTACTTTCACATCCTGAGATGAATAAAGAAGATCGTGTGAAGGCCATATGCGAGCAAGTGAAAGAACTCCCGCTCCGCCAACTAGATTACATCGATGCTGAGCGTATTCAGCACTTTTGAGTCAAAGACTCCTTGTGCCGACATATGAAAAGCCGCATCATGACTGCTCCTGATAATGAACACAATTGGCACAGTTCAACCGACTCTTCAAGAGGAAATGCTCAATCGAAATCCACCGTCGTTTCTCACGAAGGTGAAGGATTTCTTCAGACATATCCTGTGGATATTGTGACGGATACACATGGTATCATACGCAACAGCCGATGCGTTTAATCCCATATTGATGGTGCAAACGAGAGAGGATATATATGGAAACGTTCCAATCTCGGTCAAAGTCTTCGTTCATGTCTCATGAGATGTTGGGAATAAGGTCAAGGTATTTGCATTGGTTACTCTAGCTGCGACTTAAGCTCCAAGATTTGAATTATTTTTGCGCGCAATAGGGATAAACATGCCTGCGACACCCTTTCACACAGCCAATCACGAAGAAGAGTTACTGTACAACATAGTAAATAGGAAAGGCGCATCAACACCCTACCACATCCCCTCATCACGACAACCCAATCCTAGCAATCTATATTGACAACCTCCATATCTCTCGCCTTAAGATAATCGGATACCAACTCCTTGGGACGGACGGAATCGCACATCTCGCACCTTGAATTCCTCGTTATATTCCTCAAGTTTTCGAACGTACACATATCGCAAATCCACGGTCCAAGGCTTGAAATTCTGGACGTTGTGGTCGTGGCAAAAGACGCGGCGACTGCCGAGTGTGAGTTGGATCGCTTGGATGGCCTCAACTTGGTGGACAAAGTGTGTCTTGAGGCGATAATATTATTCGAACCAAGAGGACTCGATGATTGCTCGCCGCGATTGAGATTGTGAACCTTTTGTTGCGTCTCGATCGTTTTGTCGGAATCGGTGAACACGGAGGGCGATAAAGCATCATTATCCATTCCCCCGGGATTGTTTACACCCGCGGCCTGTTGCCTCGACAATGATAATGTACATTGTCTCCCTCCGTTGTCGGGATCCACCGATGTGCTGAAATCGGACTTTTGATCGATGCAATCATTCTGCACGGCAGGGACGCAACGTTCAGCATTGGCTGATGATGTCTTTCTCTCCCTCTTCTTTACGGATGCAATCATATCCGCGTATTTTTTGTTGAGCTTAGCGTCGAACGCAGCATTCATAGTCGTAAGCTTGCCGATGCTCCCACTGTTGTAAGCCTCTAATGAATCGGCAAGATGTTTGATCAATATTCTTTCCTGCTTTGGACCAGATTGTTCCGCCTCCCTCTTACGAAGAGAAAATGATCAGAGAAAGATATATTTTCTCAGCATACCTGCATAAAAATAGAAGAGGTGCAAAAGCATGAGATACTTACCTTAATCGACATCTCCCTACACTTGATCTCGCTTAGCAATGCCTTCACGGACCTAGGGTGTTCGGAATCGCACTCAGAATTGTACAGGGCGATGTAATCCGAATGCCGCTGCCTCAATTCCTCTTCATTGCCCAGCGTGCTAAGCCCTTCCTTGCGGCAAATGTCGACCAATTTCTTCCTGTTCATGGCATGATAAGCGACCGTCGCCTTTCGCTTGAGCCGCTGCGGATGCTGCTGTTGTTGCGGAGGCGATACTCGCTCGGCCGACTCTCCTCGATCGTGTGGCATCTTCGAGTTGGACGGATCGTCGTAATCTTCATCGCAATCGTCGTCGTCGTGGTGGTTGTGGTCGTCGTCGTCGTCGCTGCCGGACTCGCTGGCGCGCGAATGACGTATATCCCGGGCCGCCGTCCTCCGAGCGCGTTTCGTATGTCCTCCGTCATCCCCGCATTCTACCCTCGCCATCGTAGTCTCCCCAGCCCCGCGGGATGATCTCCTCCTCGTCCTCGCCGCCGTCGTCGGTCCCGTGCCGCCGGGTCGTCCTCTGCCGCCCACCATGTCATCAACGCGTCCCGTCGGTGGCATGCCCGACGCCCTCTCCCTCTCGAGCACGTCCAATCGTACCAAACTATCCCTGAGTCGATCCCTGCACCTTCGGTACGCGTCGACCCGTTCCTCGAGTTGCTTGTCGGGCAATATACCCCTCTCGTAATCGGTCGATCCAGGCATACGAACCGACGCGTGACAATGAGGACAATCCGCCTTGCGCATCATGCTGCCATGTGTATGTATCGCCACCCCGTATCCCCCCAGGTGACGGAATGCAGTTTTTGAGACAGCGTTCGAGCAAAAAAGGTGAGAAACACAACAAAAGAAGAATAGGGTGCGAATAAATAATGGGGTCCCGTCCCGCGAAGGAAAACAACATCGAAAACGTCGACTATAAAAGGCACACACCCCGTGTACGTCGACCTGAGGTGATTGCGTATGCACAAACTGCAGAACGAGTGCAAGCACGGCAACAGGGTCACGGGCGCCCTGAAAAATTCCGAGCATATCGCGCATCTCATCGACAGGTCCAGGCACGACAAATCGCGATGGAACGGATTTGCATTATCGAAGTGGGGCGGTACGAGGAAGGCGTATTCGTCCGGCGGGACGTCTGCCGGATTCTCGAGTTGGATGGCACCCGTAGTCGTAGTCGCGGTCGTCATCGTCGTGGTAAGTGGAAGATGTGGAGGGGGAGGGTTCGATGTCATCGAGGAGCGGCCGACGGATGCGTCGGCGCGGGCATTGTCCTCCTCGGTCGTCCCGTCCTCCGCCTCCCCGCACGTTACGACCGCTGCCTTCGCCGCCCCCATGTCGGGAACGCCCGACGATGATGACTGGCGGCGGGATGAGGACGATGATGATGATTCGCCCTCGTCGATTGTTACTTCGCCCCGATCGTGTCCGATCGTTGCCGTGGAGACAGCGGCGGCGTTGAACTCCTTCAACGTCGGTGCCATGGTACGATATGGCGTTTTGTCTCTCTCACGCGCCATATTGATGTTACGGTACGGGAAGAACGTATGTACTACTTAAACGACATACCCAAGGTAGCACGCGATGGACAGACGAACGCCTGCCCGCCCCCGACCTCGACATATCATACACGGACACGCACTGCTAAACAAGATAATTCACCATGGTAAATATTCGAATGGCGGAAGTGAAGGATCTCATCGAGATGCAGCAGTGCAATCTCTGGTGCCTTCCCGAGAATTACCAGATGAAGTGAGTAGGTATCGTATCGTGGAGTCTGTTTACGAATGAACGCCGTGTCCGATCGTCGATGAGTCCTCCCCCCCCCCCCTCTAAACCATACCTATACCCCGCCTTCGTCGCCCGGTTATTGTTTCGCAAGGTATTACTTCTATCACCTCCTCTCGTGGCCTCAATTGCTCTGGGTGGCCGAGGATCACGACGGTCGAATCGTGGGATACGTCCTCGCCAAAATGGAGGAGGACGAAACGAAGCCGCCGCACGGCCACATAACGTCCCTCGCCGTATTGCGCACGCATCGCAAGCGCGGCATAGCCACGATGCTAATGCGAAGGTCTCAGGTAGAGATGGAACAAGTCTTCGGGGCCGAGTTCGTTTCGCTCCACGTTAGGAAGTCGAATCGCGCCGCATTCCACCTATATAACGAAACGCTGAGGTACGAGATAAATGACATCGAACGGGGATATTATGCGGATGGGGAGGATGCGTATGATATGCGATGTACTTTTAAACGAAATAAGGAGGTGGTGGGAGATGGGAAGATGGATGATGGCGGTGGCGTTGAGGAGATCTCGGCAGCCGTAGAACAGATTTCCGTGGGAAAGGGCGATGCGTGATATGGATTGAATATGTGGGATAATTGGAGGGATTCAACTTCGACGTTGTCATCCCAGTCTTTATCTCAAATGCGTGTTTATTCGCATCGTAGACGTAGGGTACCAAAAGAGGATTGCCTTGGTTAACTGAAATATTCTTAGGATACAAATTTTCAAAAAAAGACCCGAGCTATACAACAACCTAGGTTTGAAGGCTACTGGGTATCTATCGGCATCCTACGGTGCACCTCATTCCTATTATTCTGAATTAGCCTCAACAAAATGCTTGGATGGACTCACTTTTGTCAATCAAACGACTTAATCCCCCGCCGTGACAATGAGCGGCTCGCCTCCGCCTCCATTTTGTTCGGTTACATCGTTGAGGAGTTTCAAGTCAATCCTGTGAGCCCCGTTTTTATCCCTGAACAAAATGTTGACAAATTGATAACCGACTGCAATATCGAAACATTCATTGGGGGAAAAGGTCAATAGTAAGCGACATGATAATAATATACGCGAAATGTCATAGTGCAAAATAATGCACACGAAGCCACATACGACGGACCTGCAATATCGACATACTCGTACACCTTTTGAAGGTATACCAATGCTTTTGGATAGCGGTGTGCCAGAGATCAAGGTTGGATTGAGAAACCGCAAATGCAAGACATGAAGTGAAAATACGATAGACTCACCTCCAGTAATGTTAGACAATCCCGTGAAACTCACAACCAAATATTTGAACCTTACAGCCTCCCTGACAGCTTGATAATTGTTCCATTCGCGAGGCCATTGTCCATTGTTGATCGAGATAACTCTCTTTGCTTCAGCCGTTAGCAAAGGCGAGTTTTTGTCAATAACGTGGTTTACTTTCCACACGCGCTTGAATAATGGGTGCTCCGATACATCGAGCTCCAATTTCGCAGTTGTCAAACGAGGCGGAACACTAGAGCCAAATACTTCCTCGTCATCCACTTTCGTCTTTGCATTGGTCAAGAATGATGTGCCTTTATACACTAGCTCATTGAGTTTTTGCAAATGTGACGTTGAATTTTCTGACGTTGATTCACTTATCCTTTCCTTTAATGTTGTCCTTACAGTCGACCTCTCGGATTCGCTTAAATTGGATTTCCTTCTTGCCACGTCCCAAGTTGAGCGCCGTCTTTCCATCCGATCTTGACTGATTTTTCTGGCCAGCTCTTCGCTGACCTCGTGCCTAACGTTCTCAATTATCACGGCGGCATTCAGACTTGCCGATAAGATCTCCCCGCCCAATACCTCATGCATGGTATTCGCAATCCTGAATGTAAGGACCGGGAACGGAGATGGCCCAGCAGCTTTTTCTCCATCATTACCGAGTTTTCGGGTATCATCCCGAGACTCGTCATTACCGTCATTCCCCAGCCTAGCTTCGACTCCAAGTCCAAACGTAACGGTAAGGGGAACACTGAATCGTGCATTGGCCCGTTGTGTTAAGCGCGTCACCTTGGCGAAAATGATTGCGCCGGTGAAGCCGGCGTAGACTACGCCAACTAATGCCTCGAGGGCGGTGATGAAGCAGATAAAGGCGCATCTGGCATCGCCATCCTTGTCGCTTTCCGTGCTCAATGCCGGGTAGGTGCTGCCATAGCTGTGTAACCCATAGAGTACGATGCATAACATATCGGTAATTCAAGCAAGATGTGTGAGAAGAACAATGGTCTGAGTGTGCCATGTAATAAACGATCACTCACCCGACGGTTGAAAAGGTAGTCCAAGAAAGCGAAAATGAGTCTAAAAACAACTGTTCCGTGAGGAAGCGCCACAGCACGAGAGATTATTAAGTCCAGTCCTGGCACGAGGCTCTTACATCAATAACCAGCATTAAAGGACTCACTGACTGTTTACCAATCTCAGCGACTGTCTTTCCCTCGATCCTAAGACAGTCGTTGTCGATGTTCGCCGCCCACATGATGAGCACGGTGAATAGCAAAACCAGCGCATAGAACGAGATCAACGAAAGTATGCTGATCGTGGCCCATCCCTTGCGGAAAAGCCAGCCGAAGAAGTCGGATAGCCACATATCTGGATGACACCTCCCGCTCCCCATGTATGCTACGTGCTCGATGGACGAATCCGTCATCGCGCCGCAGTGGATGCAAGAGTGTATAAGCTTCATACACCTCTGCGTGTAATAAAACGGAAATTCGTCCCATCGTTATTCGTGGTAAAACCAAGTACGATGATTAGGAAATTGAACGAGGATCCACTCACCCAGATACATCCGACGTCTCTCATACCCCTCTTGGCCTGCAGCCTCCACATTTGATTCTGATTTTCGTCGATCTCAGAGGCAATCCCCGCCCCATGACGGTCCTCCCTCATATCTCCTGCTCCTCCTGCTCCTCCTCCAACACCACTAACGCCAACTCCAACCCCTCCAAATCGTCGATTGGACGAATCCTTAAACAACGACGACGACGACGAATGACGGAATATCTTTCCCCTGATATCCGCCTTAATGTCGCCCAAAACACGCTCGGCGGGGGTCCTCGGCGTGCGCTGATCGGCGTGTAGGGGCGTGGCCACGATGCGATGCTCGGAGACGAATCCGTCGTGGAGGGAGAGGTGGCGGTCGACGAGTTCATCGCCATCACTGACCTCTCTCTCGCCACCGACGCCGCCGAAGATAACCCGCGGGGTGACGGGGGCGTGTCCTAGTTCCTCGTCGATGCTCTCCTCCTCCATCATTGTTTTTGTATGCAAATTTCAAATTTCATGTATTATTACGATGTAGTACTACCGCATGTATGTATTTTTATGGGCCCGAGGGGCGCTTGCTCGCTTCCCCCCCAAATCAGCGCCCCGCGGAGCGAATCTTGCGGCCAGATTTGAGCC
>JALLPB010000124.1:0-22595 GCA_036939975.1 Cyclostephanos tholiformis | reverse complement strand
CATAATGTCATGGTTTCGTAGGTATGAATTCATGGTTTTGCCCGGCGGGGTGACCGTTTAAGAAAGTATAGTAGGTACATAACATGGAATAAGTCAAAAAATTTGCCCAAATCTACCTGTAGGAACTTGTTCTTAGTTGTTATTCCCTCAACCTCATCACTACTTCCCCATTTCAAATTTCCAATTTCAATTACATCGCACCCCATCTGACATTTCAGTTAGCGCCTCAAGCCTCTGCAGCTGGGAACATAAGTGCGTTAAGCTCCTGAATCTTGGCTGGTCCAAGCAACTGTTCCAATATATCTCTTTCACCCGTTACTTCGAAACATGACGCAATAACGCTAACCCCATAACTCTTTTTAATTGACTTCATCGCTTCTTCAATAACTTTGGCCTTACAATCATACCCCATTACCTTGCTCACGCAATCGCATAGCCAGGTAAATGTGAGAATCTCAAAATTGGCAAATACGGAGAACATTTCGCCGACATAATGAAAGATTTGGGGGTTATCACACGCATAGCTATCAATGAATTCAACAATATCGGCCATGGCAGCCTCGATGTCAGAATTAGACACCTTGTTATGCTGATGAAGAACCACAATCATGTCAACCATTGGTCTAAGCTCGCAAACTTTGCAGTCTACAGCATATTCAATGTTTGTCTGGACTATTATTTTCCCGGCGTCCGGAGTGGCAAGGACCTCGTCAGCAGACATAATTAGCTCGCTTACGTTTGAATCTTGAAACCATTCTTTACGCATGTTGTTGGCGCGTAGCTTGAGCTTTTCCTCAGTGAGAACTTGCCCCGGTGGTCCAACGCCACCGCCGGCTCCAGCACCGCTCGTCTGGGGTGGTAAGAGTCCTTGACCACCCACGACAGGGGGGGCTCTGGCAGATGCAGACACAGGGCCAGATCGGCCGGAGGAGTATCCAGCATTGCGGTCAGGGGCACGGTTGTCGTAGCCACGATTTTCGTCTCGGTAGCCCCCTCGGCCACCGCGTCCGTCGTACACTTTTTCACCAACACGACCACCATCATACCCACCGCGTCCACTATCATGTCCACCTCGACCACCACGTCCCCCGTCATAACTCCTTCCGCTTCCACGACCACCATCATATCCACCCCCACGTCCGCGGCCACGCCCTGCACCACCTTGCTGACTTAGAATCTGCGCCATCTTCTCTTCTCGTGCCGCGTCCTTGCGAATCTCATCCAGCGACTTGGCAGTCTCCACCTCACGTCTCAACTTCCATCCCTTGGAGCGCATCTCGATCAAATCCTTGTACATGAAACGCAACCTGGAGCTAAGAGCCTTGTCATCGCTTAAATTAGCAATCTTGCTGAAGTAAACCGTCATGTACGCTTGAGACTTCGGATTGTCGATGGTGTCACCAATTGTCCTGAATAGATTGCAGAGAGCCTCATGATCTTCTTCGTCCATTTCGCCGTCCTCACCTGACAGGGCGCGGAAGACGCCGTCGTGCTCGTCGATTTTTAGGAGAGAATGAATACAGAACCTCATAATCTTTCCTTTGAGCATGCCCAGCTTGTACAATTCGCCAACTGAAAGCAGAATTTTTTTTGAATGTGTATTGAGGAAGAAAAAATGCAATAAATGTCTAAGGCACTTACTGAACTTGATATTACCCAACATCTGCTTCTTAATCTTCATCCTTCTAAACTCCAATTCCTCCTCCTTCTCGGCTCGTTCCTTTTCAGTAAAGGTGGCCTTTTTCTTTTCGTACTCCTTCTTTTCCACTTTCAAATCCGTATAAATATCTTGCTTGTTGAATTCATCCTCACATTTATTTAATAGACTCCGCTTAAAAGTGTTCATTTTGATAGCATCGTTCTGCGCCTCGATTTCGCTCGTAAAAATTTTGAGCGAGAGCTGCTGTCCGCATTCCTCTGCCTTTGCAATGGGGAAAAAGACAGTGAAAAACTTGTTGTCCATTCGCGAATGCATGATTTTGATAAACATGCCACGTCGAATGAGAAGACGGTGCAATGTTAATTCCAAATCGCCGCGATTCACGGGTTTGGCATCTTCGTCAGCTAACGCAGCATCAATGCAATGCTGTTCGTCATCAAATGGACCGACTATTTCGGCATCAGTCGTGCTGACGTCGTTACTCCATCTGTAGCTCACGCTGCCGCTACCACCTTCGCTGTAGTCGACGTCGGCATCCGCGGCTAATTGGTCCTCATCGCTTTCAATTATCTTGATAAAAGTACCCTTCTTCACCATCTGGCTTAATCTGTAACATAGGTTGGCATACATATCGGAAAAGCTCGGCTCTGAAATCGCCTTTTCGTACACTAGCTTGATCACCAATGTCAACATTTCGTAACTCTGTATGGGAATATCGCACATTTGTGTAGATAGTTTGTCGAACTTTTCCTTTGTCATTTTATTTAGCAGGCTCTTAATTTGCTTCTCAATTTTGGCCATAGCAGAATTATCCTTGGATGGCATCCAACGATTCGCTGAACGAACGAGGGGTGCGAAATCGATCATATCGTCATCAAAGTAATCATCCTGACCACCGCGAGATGATTGACGACGCTGATCGGGACCTCCACGTCCACCCCGATGAGGTGGCGGTGCTTGACCTGTGAAGAGAACGAAGAGACATAAATAGGCATGAATGTTTTAGCAGAAATACGGGAGCGAGTTTTGGCATTTTCCGCCAGTGAATGCAAACAGTTGGCAGTGAAATTCAGTTTGATGCTTGTTCAAAAGGGACAGCGGCGAACGCCTCCATTAATACGAGTAGTAATGATACACACCTCGATTCCATTCGTTCCCTCCTCCCCGTCCACCTCCAGCGCCAACGCCAACGCCAGCACCGCGATCGCTGAAACGATTCCCTCCCCCACCTGGAGTGGTGGGCATTTCTCTCCCTGCATGGTGAGTAAAAGTGGAATGAAAGGCGGAGGGCAGTAGAACGCACAATGAATAAATTTCATTTGAGGAGTAAAAGATAAGAATGGGATGCAAGGCAGATGTATTCCAATGAAGGTAAATATTTCAATGGGGAAAATGCATCAAACGAAAGCGAATGAAGCGCAAATGAACGTGAACGCACCTCTCGACCACTCGTCACCGCCGGTGTGGGGCGTTCCACCGCCGTCGCGATTGGCACCGTAACCAACACGAGCTGAGCTCTGCCTGCGTCCAATTCCACTCCCTCCTCCGCCGATGCCACCTCCTCCATTTCCGCTTTTGACAGTCATATCTTCCGGGCGAATGAAGTAGTGAAAAAGGGAGGTGCAAGAGAGCAAAGAGCGTGAGAAATTAGTATGAAACAGGTGAGCAATTAAATCATCGCCAACAAAAACTAACGAATGTCACGATCGTGTATAATCCGAAAAAAATCTCACCAGGTAGATCATCTGGCCTACAGACGCAATACTCTTCCTCCCTCAGACTCATTATCATCTGCTTGCTGTAGATGAATGGCCTCCGTGCCGATGACACCCCTCCGCCATCAGCGCTGGGAACGTCGACGTCCACAAGGATGTTGTTCGGAATCTCCAGCCCGCCACCAGAGAAGGAGGACAGTGGAGCGGTAGATGAGGCGGCGCTACCAGGACGCCGGGTTCCACCTGGACGGAAGCCGCCGGGGCGGAACCCTCCAAACGCAGGGGACGCTACGAGCCTGGGCGGAACGACCTCCGCCTTCCGCGGGGTGGCGGCCGTCTTTGACGCGGCCGGGACATCGTCATCAGGCCCCCACACGTCGCCACCGACGTTCGCAGTCGTCACGGTACTTGCTGTTACGGCCTGAGCGGCGAGAAGCTCTGCGCGTGCCTTCTCCTCAGCCCTCGCTCTCGCGGCCTCCTCCTCCGCTTCCATCCTCCTGCGTTCCTCGAATTCCCGTCGCGCCCTCCCCTCCGCTTCCTCCCTCGCTCTGGCCTCCTCCGAGGCGAGGCGCTCTCGCTCCTCCCTCTCGAGGCGCTCTTTCTCCAGCCGCTCCGCCTCCATTCTCGCCACACCTTCCGCCTCCTCCCTTGCCCTCTCCTCCTTGGCACGACGTACAGCAGCAAGTCGCTCCTCCTCGGCCTTGAGAAGCGCAGCCTTTTCCGCCGCGGCTCTCTTCTCGGCTTCCTCGCGAGCCTTCTTGGCCGATCCAGCGGCAATGGCCTCCTCCGCGGCCCTGCGTAGCGCCGCGCCCGCATCGGAGGATTTAGAAGACGAGGAGGCGGCAATCTGCAAGGACGACATCTTGGATTCGATGGCGAGGACGCCATCCTTCTTGGGGGGGGCGACATCGCCGGTGGCAGCGGCATCCCCGACCCCAGTGACAGCGGTCATCAGGTATGTCGTCGCCGGCGTCGTCGTTGTTATCGTCGATTTATCTTTTGAGAAGTCGATGAGATTTCCTTCTTTGTCCGTGATGACCAGCGGTCGGAGTTCACGTCTCGACATTCCCGTCGACGGCGCCGGAGCCGATGGCACGACTCCCCTGGCCGCCATCCCGGAAACGCTCGGGCTCATTCCCATCCCTCCGACCGGGTAGCGGTGCGCTCCTCCCTGGTACTGGTGCGGCATGCCGGGCTGCTGGGGGTGCATCATGGGCACGACGCCGTACCCCCCCGCCCCCCCCCCGACGCGACCGCCGTTCGCGGTGGGATTCGGAAGCGCCCCCCCCCCTCCTCCATCTCCCCCCACCATGCCGTAACGCATCCCCCCCCCCCCCCCCCCCGCCAACGGCGGCCCACCCCCGACAATGCCCCCCGCCATCATTCCCACGTGCTGGGCGTGCATACCGAACGGCGGCGGTCCACCGTAATAGGACCCGTAGTGCCCCCCGGGCATGGACATCATCTGCTGCCCCTGACCGCCACCGCCTCCGGGATGGCCCGCCCCCCCCCCACCCACTTGCTGCTGCCGTTGCGGCCCCNCACCCACTTGCTGCTGCCGTTGCGGCCCCATCCCCCCCGCGCCGCCCCGCCCTCCTCCTCCACGCCCGTAGCCGCCGCTGCCATTGATGACGTTGTTGACGTTGGCGTTGTTGCTGCTGTTGTTGACGTGGTTTCCACCGCGACTTCCTCTTCCTCCTCCCTCTCCTATTCCGACGCCGCGGCCGGCGGCGGCTGCCTGCAACGACGAATTGCCCCGTCCTGACATGGCTATCCGGATGTCTATTATTTGTCAGGGAGATTGTATTTACCTATTGATATATTTTGTATTTTTATTGTGTGGTCGCAGGTCCAATATCAATAAAATACTTAAGGCGCCGAGGTGCGAAATACCCCGGGGGAATGATGAACAGATTAGGTACTTGTGGTGAGGGACAGACCGAGATGCCACGTGCGCACGGTGAGGGGAATGGGGAGGGGCATTCCGCAGGTAAGAGCACGGTGGACCATGACAAGCGGCTGCAGGTAGGGTTTAGGAATAGATTTAAGCAATGAAGGGAGTGATCAACACCCTCCCCCGTAGCAAAAAATTACACCCACACCTGCCGAGGTTGCATGGAAGTGGTCCCGCAGCTGCGGACACAATATCGACAGTAAAAAAGAATAACAGCAGAGTAGGATATTCATGCCAGCTAGTGCGACACGACGTAGCCAACGAGTCCAAAGGAACCAAGCGAGAGAATGTCAACGTTGGTTGGTAGAGCACCTCCAAAATAGAGGCAGCATGAATTCAGAGAGGAGAACCACATCGCAGCATTCACCTGCTGTTGCATGGGTACCAGGGATTCTGGTATTGGATTTTTGGAGAAAAGGGGTACGTCCAACAAAATGACCCACTTGATAGAAGGGAATTCCCAAGGTTCGGGTGGAGAACAAATCGGGGGCAATTGGACAACCGCACCAACAACAACACCACCAAACCGGCAAACAATTACCCGAAACCCAAAACGCCACCGCCATGCAGGAAGAATTAAGGGGACAGCCAGCAACCTCGACGGAAACAACAGGTACCAAGGCTAGCTCCATCACGAGCAACACAGACACACAAAGCGCATGTCTATCACCAGGGGAACACAAAGAAAATGATTTGGAAGACAACAATGCTTCCAAGTGGGAATATGATGGGAGAGTTCCCTCGAACAACGTCCCCGATCGTGATTAAGAAAGGGCTTATACGGTACAAAGAGTAGGCAATGGGTAAGCGGCACAAAGGTAGAAGGGGATACAAACACGGTAAAGGGATCCAACACCAGTTGGGCATCAAAAAGAAAAGGGGGGACATGATGTTCTTTAGAGGTATTTTTTCTCTGGAGAGAGGGGAGCAACAGGCACAAGGGGGCACAAATAATGCATCCATGGCACGTGCACCTTGGGACGCAGATGACCAATCATGGCTTAGCATCAACCAACCAGACAATGCCTCAGCCCCCATCATCAGCAGACAGTTTGGACAACAGGGGAGCGGTCAATTTAATTTACCTCGAGAAACTAACATGTTAGGAATGAGAACGGTTGACCCACGCAAGGACCCCCGGCGTGCATCGTCTCGCAACATGGTGAGGAAGGGCAGCACAATGATGAGGCCACAACTGCAGAACAAGAACAGATAGCCACAAGGCTAGTGCTGGGGGGGGGGCACACAAATGCACCGGCCCTCTCATCTACCACAGGATATTCCGGGATGGCAACAGCCATTGCAATGTGGGGTATAGGGGATGAAATGTCCCAAGCCAATGAATTGCACTGGCAACAAGGGGTTGGGAGAGACAGGGCAAAAGCAGAACAGTTTCGTGAGGTTGTGGGGGCCCTACAGGACTTCAAAACTTATTTGTTCATCAAGCCAAGCAGCACATTCTGCACCGTGATCCATTCACCATTGAAATTCATGGCAATTGCTACAGCGATGCAGCAACTTCAGGGACGTACATTTGGCTTTGTGGGGGATCGCACCCTCACTAAGGAACCAATGCCAGTGCTGTTCCCACAGTGGAAAGCATGGGAGTGGATAAAGGTGAAGGTGGCATTGGAATGCCCGGCCATCATAGCACATTACCGATGAGACCAGTCAATGTGGGGAACTCTGTGGACTCCTCCGGCTGGAATGGTCAAGACGGAAACAACGGTACCATGCCTACTCCACATCCCAAGGGTCCTCTTCGAAAAAATCCATAGAGCAGGGCACCCGTTGATGCCTCATGAAGTGCTGTCATTAATCATGGAACATGTGGATGGCAGCTGAGGATGTGGGGCAAGCATGGCGATTGGCGGTGCAATGGTGTGTTGTAGCTGCCTAATGCAACACCCAAGGGGATATCCATGTAGCTTTCTTGGTAGAGGCAATCACTGAAACGGATGACACAACTTTTTGCCAATAGGTGGAAACAAGATTGGATGGAACCATGGGCACAAAACCGACCATAATTGGGGCAACAACTGGACAAGGCAGCGGTACACACTCCCAGGCACATGGCCAATTTGTGGCGGAAGTGGGACGGGGAGTCGCACTGGGCTCCAAGCGTTGGGACCACTCAAGCCTTCAGCCGGTCATCAGGGCGGGAGTAATAAGAGTGATACCAAGCCCCTCTACACAGAGGAGGACATCACGGCACTAATGGGTTATTCTCATGTTAAGAATGTGGGTGACCTACAGGACATCTGGACATATTTCCAAGCATCAAAAGGGAAGAACCTCAACATGTGCCATGGGCAACTCATGGCCCATGTGTCATGGTGGGCACAAGATAGACGGATTCTAATTGACACAAGCATATACCTCAAGGGCATGACAATAAAGGCAATTACCAAATTAAAATGTAACTCAGGCAAGGGGGTTGCACACCTGAGCTCGGCTGACAAGGGACTGGCTATCATGGCATGTCGGTCACACATAAGTGTCAAGATGGAACGCATCTGGGAATGCAAGGAAGCCCTGTCCACCACAGAGACAATGCACCAACTTGACGAGCTGTTACGCTTGTCGAAGGGGAGTACCAGGGCGCTGGCGGACAATAGAGTGGTTGTATTTTTATTTTTATACCGCAGATCGCAAAATTGCAGGTTCGCTCAGACAGAGGGTTTGTCCGAAGGTTGAAGTTGGCAACTGTCGTAGCGTGCGAACTTGCGTTCCCACGTGCGTTCTGAGCTGAAGTTTTGCTTTTTTGGACCGCAAAACGCGCGTTTTGCGGTCCGTTCTGCGATCCAAAAATTTGTCGTAGGAATTAGTATTTTTTAGGTTGCGTGGAGAAAAAAGAGCCTCAGAGAGTCATTTTCACTGCCGTCTCCTCCTCCTCCGCAAGGTTCTAAATATTGGGGGAGGCCGTCTCCTCCTCCGCGAGGTTCTAAATATTTACCCCACATCTCACACAACATAACACATAAATCCGTCCACGTCCAGCCGCATAATACTCACCTGGCGACGTGCTGCTTGGTGCTGTTATCACTGAATGTGCGGGGGGTAATTTTATTATATACTCCTAGTATTAATTTACATCTGATCTGCGATCTGCGGCCCAATTCTCTACAACCTCTTTCTGGGCTGGTCGGTGTCCCAGACTGCTTCCCCCTCTGACGTCACAAGACAACAAAGAAGAGTCTCACTAAGCGAACCTGCGATTTTGCAATCTGCGGTATAAACAAAAAATACAACCACTCTAATTTCTGGGAAATAAAAATGAATATCACTACATTTATGTCCCTGGTGTGGGTTTTGTTCGGGTCTGAATTTGATTAGTACAAGGGCTTAAGAACGTCTACGACATGCTGGAGTTTCACGGCGGAACACTGCCAATGGATAACATGGGCAATCCTCGATGATGGGAGGGCACATTTTGATGGCATAAAAACCATGCTAGACTTCCGGGGGCCGGATGAGCCAGTATGGCCACAATCTTATCTCATCAACATCTTGCAAAATGTGAGATATCACATGGGGGCATCACCGGGAAGGAAAAAAAGGGAATGAACAAGAGAGGGAAAAAAGGATAATGCCAACAGATAAAAGTTTGCGGTGAATAAGGAGCTATTATATGATGGACAAGGTAAGCCTAACACAATAGTAACAAAACTTTAATCAGAGAATCACATGGAATCTGGTGATGCAGATGGACACAAGGGGCTATAGGCACCCAATAACAGGGATGGGGCAGCAGTGAAAGGCAAAGAATGGAAGACCATATGATGTGAAAACAAATGGCAATGCCACGAACAAAAATTACAGCTACACGACGTGCAATTATGGTCAACCCATGGATCCATGGTGGACAGTACCCCAGAACACCCAATCACAACCAAACTTTCTGGGTATTGGAACTCGATGTGCCTATCAGGATGGGCACTTAACCACCCAGCAGTGGAACTGCTCAACCAATGGGCAACCTTTGGGTGCCCAACACATATGGGACAACCATGGATAAAGAAGGAGATGTGGGCAGCGGTAGCCCATGGACCCCACCAATCGGCATTGACACCAGGAGCCATAGAACACTTTGCTGCAGAGGCGATTGAAAAAGTAAAAACCAACCAGGCTTGAATTGTGGCATGGGACGATATAAAAGATAACCCACCTCCACAACTGCAGATTTTGCCTATAGCAGTAATACCACATAAATCGAATGCATATTGGTCAATTCTCAACCTGTCATTCTGATTGCGCTTGGATAATGGAGGCATTTGGGCAGCAGTTAATGATACAACAACAACAAAAATGCTGCTGGGGTTTGACTTTGGTGGTAATGCAAAGACAATGTGGCTAGAACAAGCAGAGCGGGAGAAATTACTAACAATGCTAAAAGGGTGGATATGGGCGGGCAAAAGGCATTTACCCGCATCCCTGCCGGAGTCGGGCTGCTATCACCATGCAATCAAGTGTTGCAAGCAAGACCATGAATGGGCTACCTTCACAAAAATAAACCAGTACTAATGGCCATAAAAGGGTGCCATACACTACTATGGGAGTCGACAAACAGTCGGGTGGTCAGATTTTATTGGCATAGTTGATGCCTCCAGCCATGGCATGGGGGGCATCATGGTCGGGGAACTGCTGGGATGTATACCAACAGTGTTCCATTGGCATTTGCTGAAGGACATCCGGACTCAGGTGGTCTCATTTGACAACCCCATGGGAACCATCAACAACTCTGACTTTGAGATGGATGGCCTCCTCCTTCTATGGCTTGTCATCGAAGATGAATGTGGACCACTCACAGGGAAACAGATGGCGCTGTTTGGGGACAACTCCCCATCAATTGGGTGGGTGGCATGCATTGAGTCATGATGCTCATGGGTCGTGGAAAATTTAATTCAGGCCTTGGCCTTACGTCTAAAACTTCAAAAAGCATGCCCCCTCACACCAATCCACATCACTGGAGAACAAAACGCCATCGCAGATATCCTATTGCGGTCATTTGGCAGCAACCCTGTCTGGAAATGTGACTCAGATATTGACTTACTAACTCTTTTTACTTCATTGTTCCCTATCCCCAAACAGAACTCTTGGACAGTTTACCACCTGAGTTGTGAGCTGGTTACGTGCACAATTTCCATCTTGTGGACACAGCCTTTCCGGCTGGACGAGTGGAGGTGACTTCCAAAATTCAGGAAACATGATGTTGGTACAATTGGTGTGCATACATCAAACCAATGGGAGTGGATCCGTACCTTGAGGGCACACCATTCCAAACAAGGGTGCAATGTCTCACAGGATATGCACAATGAGTGTGAACCGGTTTCTTCGGACATGGATGACAAGTCCAAAGTTCTACAGTATCACAAGCTATCACAACCATTGGCCAGACAATTGCGCTGGCCCAAAACGTTAATCCGACAAAAGTAGAAGGCTCCGACAAGTTCCTGCCAGCATTACAGGTAGTGTTGGACGGATATGGCAAAACCAACCTTCCAATGAACAAAAAGCTCCCCATCAAAACAGACGTAACGGAACTACTGGTTGACTTAGTCTACAGCAAAGGCAGCACCCCACATTTGCAGGCCATTGGTGACCTTGCATCTATTAAATTTTATTACCTTCTTTAGATTGGCAAATATACCATAAAAGCAAATGCAATTACACAAAACAAGCGGTACAGTTTAAGCTCAAAGATGTTAGATTTTTCAAACAGAATAAAACTGGCCTCCTCACATGCTTACCAAACAACGCCCCACTGAGCCTCTTATTAACAGTGGATAGTGCCACATTGAAGTTAGACAACCAAAAGAATGGATGGAAGGGCATCTGCGAGCATCAGGAGGCTAATGGGGAGGCCTTCGAATGCCCAGTGCAAGCCCTAGCAAGACGAGTTTTGCATCTACGAGAGAATAAGGCCAATGGTAAAACTTTTCTATCAACATTTTTCCAAAACAAAGCGCATTATGATGTTTGTGAGGAGGACATCAGTAAAGGATTGAAGATGGTGGCATTGATCCTTCCATACCCCATCATGTGTGGAATACCAATCCTTATGGACTGGTGGGGCTAATGCACTCTCCCTAGCAGGATACTCCAACATGCAAATAGAAAAATTGGGAAAATGGAAGGGGGCTACATTTAAGGAATACATTCATGAAGAACTCCACTGCTTCTTGGAAGGGATGACAAAAAGCATGAAACAAAATTTTAAGTTTGTCAATGTTTTGGGGGGGGGGTGTACCACAATGTCATGGACCAATGCCTTGAATCTGATTACAACATAAACTGCGTGGCTGCCACATAGGGAGTTTGCATTACCACAAGTGATCATTAGTGTAAGTATTCACGCTGAATGACACTGTTCAAGTCCTTTGGACTCATGGTCAAAAATGATTGGATGAAGTGCAGAGGAGTAGGTCCTTTGAATACGGGGTCAGTTTGTGCAGGGGATGGATAGTCCCGATACCCGTGTGATACAGACGTCCATCGGGGTCCATCCCCCATCTGGTGGGTGTGGTACCAAACTACCCCCTAGGGATGACCGGTTTGGTCGGTGGGCGACTTTTGTCCCCAGGGGTTAGGGCATAGGGTTTGCACCAAGGGGTACTAACCTTACACTTTTTTTGGCGCCACAGACACCTATTTAGTGTGTAGTAGTAGAGAAGTTGTATCCAGTCATGACATCATGAACCGAGGTCCAGTCGACAGACTTGATACCACTGAATTAACAATTGTTGTCAGAGTTAGCTAAGGTAAGGGTTAGCTAAAGGTTAGCTAAGGGTTAGCCAAGGGTTAGCCAAGGGTTAGCCAAGGGTTAGCTAAGGGTTAGCCAAGGGTTAGACAAGGGTTAGCCAAGGGTTAGCTAAGGGTTAGGAATTGATTGGGAATTATTTATTACATGCCTACAAGGAACATCTCTTCCAAAAAACTCAGCTAGAAATGGAATTAGTATATGCCCATGAGAACCACTATGCCAACCAATTCCTAACCCTTATAGCTAACTCTTAGCTAACCCGTATCAACCCTTAGATTACAGCTAAATAATGCGACAATTGTTAAATCAGTGGTAGTATTTACCCCTATGCCCACGTATGATACAATAGGTGTCAACATGATACAATGTGAATCAACACGTGTCCCTAACCAGATAGAATGGCATGCCATGGTATTATCCACCAAAAATTTAGTCTTGTCTACTGGACAAGACGTGCCCCCCCCCCATTACAACAAAGAATCTGCTGAGACTCGTCCTTATTCTAACATCATGTTCAGCAATTATTGTTGTTCGGCCTTGCCTCATTGGCTCTCTCCCCCTCCCATGCTTTCTGGTTGATTTGGGCTGCTTGTGGCCCTCTCTTATGTCTCTATTTTTTGCCATGTCACAATTTTGCCTTACCATTCACCCCTTTAATATTCCACCCCATGTCCCACGTGTTGGGTTTGACATCATCACTGAGAAAATTTGTGCCCTCCACTGTGACATTCGTCCCGTCTATTTTTTTACTAGGGGGGCTGTTTTGGTGGTCTCTCGTAAGGCTAAATCTTTGCTTTCCATGGGAGGAGGGAAGCGGAAGGTCAATGCCTGCATTGCTGTTAGTACCCTGGGTGCCTCAATGTTGCTTGGACCATTCTTATCCACCCCATGTCCTCCTCAGACTCTCAAATCCAGCAGCGATGAACAAGCAGTCTTTGGTCTGCCTACGTCAACGGTGATGCTTATGAATGATAAAGATAGCACCATCTCCCAAGCTACTTGTAATTGGCCATCTGTTTTACCCTCAGGTACAGGTATGTCATTACAACAGTATCCGCAATGACAATGGCAGGGGATGGTGACACATTGTCATTGCATCAAGACTCAGCAAGGAGATCAACAGAAATGTCTTAATTGCCATGATCACTGTTGTCATTGTCATCATGTTCATCATTGTGGTTATCATTGGAAGCATCCACATCTGCAGGGGGAAGATCATCATCAACACTGTAAGGGTTGCCCCAGTAATCCCACCAAGATTGGTGCAGATTGAAGGGGAGAGGGCAGGAATTCATTTTATGGTTGAGAAGAGAATTGATGATTGGGGGAGGTGGCTAAGGATAGGGAATTGGCAAGGGAAGCTGGTCAAGGGGAGCCCTAAAATAATAGCATTATTGTTAATTTTATTAGCACGTACAGTTACAGTATTCCTAAACTGGAAAATAGCTGGCAAAATTTTAGATTTGTCAGGACAGAAAACCATTACATTGCCCAGTCTCTCCTTGGGATCCTACCTACCTGTGTGTGCTTAGTAAGGTAGGGTATACTAGAGGAGAGGGTCAAGTTTTAGTGGAACCATTCACTCTCCCATGTTGACTTTTAAGACCATGGTGCCAGCATTAGCTTTGATCTTGAATTCCTGTCAAGTCATACAATGAATCATACTTTTTTTAGTAAAAACTTAGGATGAAAAAGTACAAGAGAACAATATGATTTCTGAAATGTTGGTTTGCTTTATGTACCATCTGGGTACAACCCTATTTTTGCCTCTGTTTCATAACTCTCATTGTGTTTTCCACTGATCATAATGGCTAGTGGCATTGGCCCAGATGCCTCAAATGAGTGCATTGCCATCGCCCATACATTGGGGGAATCATTGGTGTGGTCAGCTTGGTTGTCTCCAAACCAAAATTCCTATTACTAAAGTACTACATATGCATCAACTCACTGTTCATCATAAACTATATGCATTGTTATAAATTGTTTTTATATGAATTAATGCTACTTGACCCCCTCCTCACCCCCAACAAGTCCCCTCTCATCCCTGGACATGTAAGCAGATGCATCATTGTCAGTATTATTGGCATCAGTCAAACCAAAAATCAATCATTTGGAGCATCGAACTTAAAAGGATTGCCATTGCTGGCCTATGTGGCCAACTCAACAATAAATTTCTCCTGTTTGGCTGCTAACTTCTTGCTGAACTCTTCCTGTGTCATTGGCAGCACTGCCAACATTAATTCCTTCATTTTAAGTTCTTGGAGGTGACCTAGCACATGTGCCATCTCCACAACATTGGACTGCTTCTCCTTCAACATTGTTGGCCCATATCTTGAACACTACTAGGGGAGCTTTTCCATGGCATTTGATTTCCATCCACATGACAAACTTGGCATCCTTTGGGTGTTGGTGCCAGGGGATGTCTTGTCTGCCAATGTCATCAGAGTCATTGGATTCTCTCCTTTTCTCTGATGAGTATCCAATGTGACAGATTCATTCTTCTTCTGGTGCTCACACAACATCTTGTCATTTGCCAGATTCATGTGAAGGATCTTTGCATTGGTTGAGGGTGATGCCCTGAAAGGTGTCATTGGTGAGATAAATATCACCAGTGACTGCAAAGATGCTGCCATGTGCCTTTGCTCGACTCAACAACTCAATTTGGTCCTGAATGTGGGGGGTGAAGTGACGACCATTGTTCATTTGATGGGTGTCAATGTGACTGTCATCACATCCCCATTAAACTCCAACTACTATGCACATTGCAGGCAATCATGGTGTTGTAATCAATGATGAGATGTACCAACCCCTGCTGGTCATCATTGCTGTCACCCAATGACAAGTGATGGGCTTTCAGGCTTGAAAGGCACTTGCGGCTGAGAGGCACTGCTCCAACTTTTTCCCATGCCTTGATATTCAAGGTGTGGGAAAATCTATGCTGAAACACCAACCCAACAATTAACCCTGCTGTCTCTGGATCCTCTCCCCTGAAAACAACAAGCCAAGAACAATCTATGGCAAAAAACACATTGGTATGAATGTGCCTGTCAATGTTGAGTTGGAGGTTGGTCCTGTCTACCAATTGAAATGAACCATAGCTTTGGTCCATCTTTTGTGTGATTGCACTTGGGCAGTCATATTGGTGCAATTGCATTAATACAAGGAGGTCAGGATTGGAAATGGCCCGGGCTGCTATCACATTTGATAAAGACCCACTTTTGTTTTACCAGATCTGCATCCAGATCTAATTTCATAATTGACTTTTTAAGTTATTCAAAAAACTCATCCTCATCATCCATCCCTCTCTTATTGTTTAAGCCGAGCAGGATTAGGAAGGACTGCTCGGAATCATGCCCAAATGTACCTGAGATGTTGAGCATATAACGAATGGTTTTGATCCATATTGCCTCAGCCTCAGCCATCTGTGCTGATGACATCTGAAACTAAAATTGGAGGGGAAGCAGCTCTCCCACTGTGGCACTCTCACTCCCACCTATCAGCATAGTCATCAATGCTGACTGCCAACTTGGGCTTTACTTTCCCAAGCAAAAAGAAGCATATGTCAAAGTACATCACAGTCAGATGTCTACCTCAATTGTCATTGCTCCCATCAAGTAATAGGCACATTTTATCCATGTTGAGGATTCTCCTCTCCTTTTTTTCTTCCATCATAAGCTCTCCAGTTTGGCTGGTTGTTGCAAAGCCATAATCAACCAAGAATACCTCCCAACTGTCTCACCAAAGTGCCAAGTTTTGGTACTATGTAGTCCAGTGGATGTGGTGCCCCTATGCAAAATTAACTTTCTTGACATTGATGTCAGTTGCCATATTGTGAATAACACAATTTAAGAGCCCTATTGCCTTGATTGTTCCTATGTTGATAGTCTTTGAAAGCAACAGGATCATCCTCTTCCAGCAAGAGCTGTTGCTGGCTGACACAATTAACTGTTTGATGGTGGACACGTAAAAACTTATCTGCCAGTGCAGAAATATGGCCAACAAGTCCCATTTTCATTGGGGATATGTTGACGAGCCCCTGCTCAATGTAGCAGCTGATTGGTGTAGCACTTGGGCCTGTTTTGTGCTTTCCCATGATTATGTAAATTACTTGGTGGATGGACAAGCTGTTTGGCTTTGTTTCTTCACATCGAACAGATGCATGGCCACCTTGCTGTGTGCATCCGACTTGTGCATCCTTTCCACAAGTTCATCAACATGCCATTGTTAGATGGCAAATGCAGTTGGCCTGATCTGTTTGCGCTTTGGCTAGGGGCTGGTTGGCCTAGATGATGATCATGGCTATCATTGTAATGGGCAGCAATACAGTATCATTGTCACCAGTCAAGTCAGACAGAAATGGTGGGTCATCAATCATCTATGTCAACAATGACAACTTCCTTCCTATTCTTGTGTGTGCTGCCTTTTGTGTCAGGTGGCGGCATCAAACTTGCTGGCACACATTTTTGTGCACTGTCCAATTTCGAAAACCAGCCAGTATCATGGCCTGTGGAATGCTGACACCAGCAGTATTAAACAGTAATGGTCTGGAGGATCCGGAAGGCAGAATGACTATCTTCTGATGTGCGGCACTCTTCCTGACAATATGCAATGTTGTGGATTGTGATGTGTGTTTTAGCTAGTAGCTAAAGCTAGCTTATCATGGACCAGCCAACCATGGCGGCCATCGTCATCCAACAGCCGCCATGGTCCCCCACTTCTGGCACCGGCACATAAGACATCTAGCCACAGTATATTGTGATAAGACTATGTTGTTAAAATTGAGATATATCATTATTAATCGTTTAATTAGACCACTCTAGTACTCACAACCTGTCGATGGGAGTTTGTAGCTTACATTCTTGTGTTTCCTACATAGGAATACATATGTGTTTGTACCGGAAGATTGGCGATGACATCCGGTGAGGTGAGGATGAGCATCATTGGCGGCATTGGAGCCATCTTGCTCAGCTGTCTCCATGCTGAATTGATTGTCAAGCTGCGTCCTCCCGGAAGAGACATCATTTAGGCACGATGTGTGGCAGTGGCGGTGATAAGGAACAGGAAAGGAGCAGGGGAGGACGATTTCTCTACAATGCAAATTGTTACATTGTATGATCATGGCGGCCGCTGTCATCCTACAGCTGAACATACAACAATCAAATGATATAATATGTGATGGGTATTAGTCATTAAAACTAGAATATACTATGATTATTACTATTTTTATGACCTATTCCATCATGACGCATTGATGAATCATTGCACCTGATTGTAGTGATGGTTGCACCACCAATGCTGAGCACTGGCGGCAATAACCACCACACATATACATTTTATATGTCCCTTTTGGGGGTTCCTATGCCCGTTTTGCTGTGTTGCCCATCTCCAAGAGCATGGCAATAGAAAAAAGGGGGCAATTAAGTCAGGTAGCAATTTTGGTGATTTTTTGGGTCTGAGGTCCAGTTATGGTGTGGTACCCCATCATTGAGGACCAGAATTTTTGCACTTGACTTGTGTGGGAATAGGTCTGGGGGTGCTAAACCTTGTTTTTCAGCTTCATGGGGGTTGGGGAGCATGCCCACAAACTCATGGTTTTGTAACTATGAATTCCTGGTTTTGCTTGTTGGAATAAACAGTATTGAGATGATTCAAGCAATGCAATATTGATGAAAAGTCGATCCTTCATGGGCTGTGTTGCATGTTGTCAGGTCGCAAAGTGTATGCTAAGTGGATCTGGGTGCATGGGCATGTTGTCAGGTTGCAAAATGCATGCTAAGTGGATCTGGGTGAGTGGTTGATCCTCAAAATGACATTGGATGACAACAATTCCAAGTAGTGATGTGACCATCAGGATAAGCTCTATACACACCATACACTTTGTTGGGAGATCAGGTTTAGTTCTAAAGTCGCCTGCAGTAATACTACATTTGGCATGTGTAGGTTGGTGGGTTGAAGGAGATGCCCTGTTTCAGGACTCATGTTAATCTAATACTACTACTGGATACCCCCCCCCCCTACCAACAATTGATAGTTTCACTACCAAATGGTAGTATGTTTGCATCAAGCAATCTCAATGAATACTTGTCCAATAACATTGAGATTGAAATATGATATTTGTTGAATGGTTGTGGACTTATATTTACATGGCCATCAGAGGATCCCCTAATCCGGCTGAGATTTTAATCCCCATAGTTAGCCATCTTGTGAATTTATGGTCACCATCCTGCCACAAAAAAGAGTTGTGGGTTGTGGTGGCAGAAGAATACCTACGTGGGAATACATAGATACCATACCACGTTTTTGGCGAGGACATAATTCCACCATGCCCTGACTTTCAATGGCCTCTGGTATCCCTCTACCCAATTCTTCCACCCCAGCACCAAGATCAGGGAGAAATGGCCTAATGATGATCAGCACAGTGTTAAGGGTGTCATCATTACAGGGGAGGGCACCTTCAAGGTCAACCAAAGGATGCAGCAGTGCTATTGCATGTGCACCCCTGTGATCAATGATGTGACAATCTTTCATCAAGGACAAATTATGGATCAATCAAACAGCAGCTGTGCCCTTTGTCCCTCCCCCCCCCTCACACTCCTCATGCCAATGTTTCAGGGGAGGTAGTCAATCCGGATCGCGTGGCTCAGACAAATGTCCAAGCCAACATCAAAGGGATGCGTGCTGAGATGAGGGAGCAGATCAAGCAGCTGTTGCAGCAAGGAATCACTGTCAACAATGACAATGAGCCGGCACCAGAGAATGCCACCCCCCAAATGGCCATGGCTGACCAGATTTACGTGGCCAGCCAATTGGTGAAGCAAACAATTTGTCCCGTTGTGCCACAGGATTTGCCAATGTTGAAGGCAAGTTTAAGAATACTTGGCAGGATGAGATTGCTTGGTGAGCTTGACTTGCTCTCTTCAAACTCTGCTTCCCCCAAAAGCGCCAAGCCTAACAAGAATCTCAATAAGATAATGGACCTCCAAGAGTTCTATGTTTGGTTGGGTTGCATCTTTTTATGTCCTGTTTTCAAGTCATCAAAGATCGTGATCTCTGGTGGTCATCGAAGGCCATTGACATGTACTTTGGCACTCTTTTTGCCTCAACAAGTTCATCTTAAATTAGTGCTTCAAAAACATCATGGCTGTGATCCTGTACACCATCAAGGAAGTGCCAATGATGTTCATTGGCCACTTTCATGAGGTCTGTGAAATGATTGACAATGCATTCAATGATTATTACTCCACAGAGTACATTCTGTTGCTGTTGTGGATTTCATGCAGCAATGATAGCATGAACTCGTGGTTGAACAAGTCATCCCCTGGCTTCATGACCTTCCCATGCAATCATCAGAAGCAGAACGTTGTCCCTTGCTACCAGTCAAAAACTATAATTGAGCACAAAAATGTCACTTACAAAGGCCATCTTTGTCCGATTGTTGTTAAGTCAAGCCTAGCACCCAAAGAACCAGCATCACAGCAGATCATCCATAAACCCTATAGAGAGCTTAAGTCCAGCTCCCTGGACACTCAAACCCTTAAGAATCCAGTCTAATAAATGCTCTCATTGACACCAATTTATTAGATTGTGCTCACTTATTATGTGTAGAATATGGTATGTCCATCCTTTAGAAAAAAATGTCACTTAAATTTCTGGAACAAAACTCGCCTCACTCATGTTGTGCCATCTGAGACAGGTAAGGAAGTACAATAGGAGAATAGAAATTATGGCGTGCAAAAATGGACTATCAATTCCTATGTAATCTATGAATTTTTATTTTGGTGCGCAGAAAAGCTTAGTGACATTTCTCATGATGGTCCAAAGGCATAGAAATGAGGTAAAATGTGTGTAGGAACAGTATGTCAAGGAAAATTGTAATCTCATAGTATTTGTACACTCTTACAGTTTTTGACTGGTTTCTTGAAATGGTGTTAGATGAAGCAAACAGGCCCCTGAATCAGGCCTATGAGCCTTTAAACGGATTTAAACTGTCATTTTATCTTTTTTTCTTTGATTTTTCCCTAACCCTAACTTTCTATGTCCCAAACGAAAAATCCCACATGCTACGAATTGCGATATATGAAAAAAATAAAAATATTATGTTCAACATTCAATTTTCTTCCTTTTTCATTTTTCATGTACTGTATTCCAATGAACATAATAATACATAAAAATCTAAAAAGATAAGCTTTTCATGTTTAATAGATTAGAATTGTGACTTAGAAACCAATGAGGAAGATGTAATCTTTTCTTATAGGGAAACCCTACACGTGTATGAGTGATTTTGAAAGAAAAAATCATCTATAATATTTTATACAAAACCCTACACCCTACGTGTGTAGGTCTTTTTTTAAATCATCTGAGACAAGCGGCGGACTCTCAAAACCAACTGCAACAAAAAAAACATGACACCATGGTCCCCTGCTGCCCACCACCTTCCAAGAGCTTCAATTTTGAAGGTAAGTCCAATTGCCATATGCCACATGATAGTCCTTGATCATCGCTGGCCGATGACCGTCATGCTGGTGGACAAAAGGTAAGTTTTTATAGCTATTTTATGTGCCTTTTCTAGGCCACTGCGTCAAATCAATGTGCACTAACCCCAGCTATCCGCCGATATATTTTTTAGCAACACCACCCCTATTTTCATCATGTTTCAGCTTGGTGTTGGCTGGGAGGGGGGGTTGACATGGTCACCATGTTTTCGGGAAGGTAGGTATCGTAGCTGCACCTTGGTAAGCATATCGTAGTTATTGTAGTATCGTAATAAGTATCATAATTATCATAGTATCATAAGTAGTATCTTAGTAAAAATATATATTTATGAAAATAAAAAACTGTTGACAGCTCAACCACTATCCCCTGTTTTGGTGGGAGAAAAACTCATACTTTTTATAGGTACATATGAGATTTCCACATAGGAATACATCAGAAACCATGTTTTCGACAATCTTAAACAAAACAAATGTCACACAGTTTTTAAATACTATCAGGTAACCATTTAAAACATCCTGTAACATTCATATTTAGATTGCAACAATAACTCATAAAAATACTTTTCTGTAACATTACATAGTTGCAATGTAAACATAACTATTATTATCCCCTAACCATTTTCGTAGTCATCTTATTTTCATACTACATCCTACGTATGTAGGGAAAATTTCGGAAGAAAAAAAAACCAAGAGCAAGTCACAATGTTACAAAAAATATGAGTGGCAACTCCCACCCATCCAGCACAACAAACCACACAACACACAACCTAAAACCTAAAAAAAAACAACGACACCGTGATCCCCTCAGCTCGCCACCCTCCAGCAGTTCCAGTTTCAAAGGTAAGTCTGATTGCCATACAATGTGTGATCGCTCTCAATCTGTGCTACATGGTGATGCAATTTTTTTAAGTGTAAATAACTCTTAATCTTTATTTTATTTGTTATTATTCTATAGGTATTGGCTCAATGTGCATGCTGACTAAAGGTGAGTTTTTAAAGGTAATTCTTGTTCATTTTTGTGGCCGCTGCATTGTAATGAGGTGCACTAACCTCAGCTATCCGCCAATATTTTTTTTGCTGATGCCGCCTAAGTATTTGGCATGATTTCAGACGAGGGAGGGGGCGGCACCATGACCATGCTGTTTACACAGCATAGAGAGGTAGGTTGTGCTTGTATATTTTTTACTGAGCAAAATAAAAAATACTTCAGTAAATAATTAGTGTTAAATAACTTGTAGTCGTACCGTCTGATGAGCCAGAAACAGTTCCGGACAGTGCAAAGGATGCTTCTTTCTCACAAAAATTGTCTGAAAAGATACATCCTTTGCACCATTTGACTCTGATCTACAAAGGAATTCAGTACTGGATGGGTTATGAAATGGTTACATGTCGCAAAAATATTTACACAGTTGCAATGGCCTTTGCAACAAAAATTGTTGAAATCTGCTCATACTCATGACTTGTAGGGCCTGTCCTAGCTTGGTCCCAAGGAAAAAAGGCTTGAAAAAGCTCTTCAATTGGCCTTCTAGGAACTTCTGGTACAGCATTGAGGAGGATAAGCACCTCAAAGCTAGCGCTTTGGGTACATGCCGTGGTGATGATGAAAAAATTTCATAGGGAGGCTGGCATACTTAACAATGAAAGTATTGACGTATTTAGCTCTCGTAGGTATGTAGGCTCACTAGTGGTCCTCCCTTGCCGCTGTCCCCAATTTTCAGCCCACCCAGTTCATGATGTCCAGGGCGACACAAAAAAACAGGGCGTCATCCCCACCATCGTTTTCCATCTCCCAACCCTCTACCCATGCACAAAATACACGCTCAGTAGCTGATTCACTCAACACATTGGTATCAACACCAAATTGTTCCAGCTGCAAGTCAAAGTTCATGTCATCATCACCAAACATTGCATTGGGTCCACTGGCATCAATTTTCTCCATTTTATCCCTCAACGATTTTGCTTCCTGTTGTTTTGCACTCATGTATATCACACTTCTCTTCTCAGTTGACTC
>JALLPB010000123.1:0-23676 GCA_036939975.1 Cyclostephanos tholiformis | reverse complement strand
TATGCTGTGGATAGGCATATGTGTGCACCCTAGCACTGTTACACTGTTGGTCAACAAGTCGACCCAGATTTGAGTATTCTGGGGATGGTGGGGTGAGATAATGACATATTGACATGATTGAGGCTATATAGCTTTACTCACTTCTTCTCCACATCCATAATGTATATAAAGAAAGAAGTGTTTGAGCACATTCATATGCTGTGGATAGGCATATGTGTACCCCCTAACTCTATTACACTGTATATATATGAAAAGTGTTTGAGCATGTTCATATGCTGTGGATAGGCATATGTGTACCCCCTTGCACTGTTACATTGCTGGCCAAGTAGACCCATATTTGGGTAATCCGGGGATGGTGGGATGAGATAATGCCATATTGACATGATTGCTGCTGTACAACTCCACTTACCTTTTCTCCACATCCATATTATAGATGGAAAGTGTTTGAGCACATTCATATGCTGTGGATAGGCATATGTGTGCACCCTAGCACTGTTACACTGTTGGCCAAGTTGAACCAGATTTGGGTAATCTGGGGATGGTGGGATGAAATAATGACATGTTGCTAAGGTTGAGGCTGTAGATGTTGGAAATCTACCCAGAGGGTACGTACGTAACGTACCCTTACCAAGAGTTCCTAAGACACAGAGAGCAAGGTCCCATCTGGTTACCACGATACCGGATTACTACAAGGAAACTTACATAGTTCCTATGCAAGATATTCCTCGTAGCCTAGCGGGGGATGCAACTTATGCACCCCCACCAGCATGGCACGCCATTGCCATTAATACTTAGAACAACCTTTTGTCTAATCCTAATGGCAATACCATTGCTGTTTCGTTACTCTCAACATTCAGTCCATTTTGTTGTTTGAACAATGACTGCAACCCCCAAATTGCAAAAGTTATGGGCGTTGTGTCCAGAGTTTGAGCTAAGACTGGTAGTCTGCTTATTTGTGGAAGCGAGGCCCGTAGCCTTAAACATTGTCATAGCGAAAGCACTGGTGCAACTGACCGCAATATCAGCCTTTTTACTCTTATTCTTGTATATTCATTTTTACAATAGGGCAAGAGATGTCTAAAACTGTGACAAGCAAGAAAAATATAATGAAAAAAATAAAAAATACTCTTTAAATTGTTTAATTCGACCTTAAAGAACAAGATAGACTCAATAGCAACAAATCTAATTCCTGATTTAAACTCCTTCATCAACATAAATGTCATCCTTATCTATGTCCACGATTGCCAAAGAAGAGAGCGGACGCAGTGATGGCAATCCACTTACTTCTGACTCTCCATGTGAGAGATCAAGTCGAGGACGCGGTTCGAATAACTAGGTTTTTTTGACAAGCAGGAATATCAAATAAAGTGAATTCGTTATAGTATGAGTCTCGTGCCAAGAAAAAGAAGAAAGAAAGGACGCAATAAGGCCAAAAGACTCACCCCGCCTCGTTGTCATACCACGACACGAGCTTCACGAAGTTATCGGTCAACGCGATGCCCGCCTTCTTATCGAAAATGCTTGAGCGGGAATCACCTATGAAGTCGCTCGACACTACGTCCTCGTCCTGAAATCCGAGTATCCCCGCCATCTCGCCCTCCGACGCCTCCCTGATTTTAGCGCATATCGCCTCGTAGCTGGCTCCCTTGATGAGTACCGCCGTTAGGTCGACGACGGACACATTCGCGGTGGGTACGCGAAAGCTCATTCCGGTGAGCTTGCCGTTGAGTTCGGGTATGACCTTCCCCACCGCCTTGGCGGCGCCCGTCGAGCTTGGGATGATGTTGTAACACGCCGCTCGGCCGCCGCGCCAGTCCTTCTGGGAGGGACCGTCGACGGTCTGCTGTGTGGCCGTTACGGCGTGTACGGTCGTCATGAGCGCCTCCTTGATGCCGAATTCGTCGTTCACGACCTTGGCCAACGGGGCGAGGCAGTTGGTGGTGCAGCTCGCGTTCGACACCACGTCCATGGACGAGACGTACTTATCGTGATTGACCCCGACGACGAACATGGGAGCATCGGCGGACGGGGCCGAAATGACGACCTTCCTCGCCCCACCCTTCATGTGCATGCTCGCCTTCTCGATGGTGGTGAATACGCCGGTGGATTCGATGACGTAATCGGCGCCCGCGGATCCCCAGGCGATCTTGGACGGGTCCATCTCGCCGAAGACCCTGACGGACTTCCCGTCTATGGTCAAAGTCTTGGCCTCCTTGTCGTGCGTGACGGCCTGCCGGGCACGGCCGTGCACGGTGTCGTATTTGTACATGTACTCCACTGTTCATTGTTGGTCGTTGATATTTTTTATTGGGCGAGGCGAAATTTTGGGGCGTGTCGAGGAGGGAATGTCGAATCAGCGTATGCATGGTTTCGTTTGAGACGAAACGAAAAAAACGAATCATCATTTATAATATGTCGTGTAACTACTTTGATAAAAGATAAATCAAACTCACTGTAATCGACGGGGATGAATGGATCGTTCACCGCGACGATGTTAATGTTGGGCTTATTCGCCGCCGCGCGCATGACAAGACTGGGCGTTTGTTTCAGTGGGATCATGTTACGAGTGTGGGAGAGCGAGACATGAGCGCGAAAGAGAAGAAAAAAAAACGAGCGCTCCGATGTATGTTGTCATCGATTTCGATCAAAAATGCGCATGTCAATATAATGTATATTTCGTCCGAGCCTCGCGGTTTTCATCCCCCCCGACAATTTCATCGTATCATAATCATTATAGCGAATGTAAAAGATGACAGCACTGGGCGGAGGCACGTGGACGTGCAATTCCTCCTCATTTTCGGGCGCATCGTATTCTAGCAACAAATGTTTCACGCCCCCTTTCGACTCCTATTTCCCCTCCCCCCCGTGCATAAAAAAAAATGACGAAATACATATCGACAAGAAATCCGGCGTGCGCATTATTATTCGCGTCTACCGTACGCACTTGTTCCCAATCATCCCGACGCACGAGCGCGAGTGATATCATCGGAGTCCTCCCGCGACGTGACGGGTGAGCCGTCTCTCGTGATGCGACCTCGAAACGCCGTCGTCTCGGCCCTAATTATCTGTCCTTCTACTCTTCCGCCCATCCGTCACCTCCCCCCCCCCCACCTCAATTTCCATATCCAGAAAAAGGGGGAAAAAAAAAAATCATCCTCGCGGAACGGACGTGGGAGGATCTACGAGAGAGAGACGGGGATGCTTTTTAAACTCACCGGCCGATGCGTCCGAAACCGTTAATTCCGATATTGATGGACATGACGCTCGGTTATTATATATATTATAAAATATATAGGAGGGCGCCCGACAAACGTCAAGTTAAAAATAAAATGATGTTTGCGGTCGCCTCGCTCGAGAAGATCCAGAAGATCGTACTAAGACTTCGACTGACAACCACACATGCACACCAAGTATCACCAAGCACAAAAGAGGGGAAAAATCTCACCGAATAAAAAAAATAGGTAGAGGTTGAATCCACTCCGCACGGGAAAGACACCTGACGTGGACGGTAGATAAACCGAGAAAACGAGAAAGAGCAACAAACCACAATAATTATGTAAAATATTGATGTTCCCCACGAAACAAAATATGCGAGAAAAAGAAAAGAGAAAGGCAGGATATCGATTTTTTTGTGAGTCTTACTCGCAGGTACAATAGCCGACAGTGCAGACTCTACCGAGGTGTACGATGGTCAGGATCATCTTGGTGGGCTAAGCTCCCAGTACGGTTTTACGCCCACGGTACGATAGGTGTCATTGTGCGCCGAATCTGCTAGATGGAAGCACGTAGTATGCTAGTGACAATACTAGTTCCTACGATCACACGGAAAGGAGCTGAAATCCCTCTTCTCCAAAGATCTTTTGCCGGCCACCAGCATTGCCTCCTATCGTGTGCTTTGCTTTTCCCATTGCATTTTGCTTGAGCATCCAATGACAAGCAAACTCCGCTGCCATCACAGTATCGACCAAAACCAGCGTACACACCCAAAAATCTTCAAATAGTTCAGGTAAATCATATAGGAGTGCTTTCCATTTACATCGTTTTATGTTGCATTTCTGTTTGGATGTGTTTTGTTTGTGCGTTCCACGTCATTTGTTGATATTTTTGCACGGACATGACTTGTGTCATTTTTTGGGGGATACTCGAGTCCTAAGCACTTCCCACAAACAAAATGCCTTTTTTCAGTGGCAAAAGACAATCGACTAGATTGGTTGTTTCGACTTGTATGTTTTTTTTTGTTAATGCCCGCTTGAACAAAAAGTCCGGGATGTGACGAAGTCCTCCAATGAGGGGCGCATCATCGACCATGTACGGTCCCAACTCCACAGTGTGACAAAGTCCTCCGATGAAGGGCGCAATATCAGGCTACATTTGGTCAAAGTCCGTGATGAGACAAAGTCCTCCGATGAGGGGCAAATTTCTGGCCATAGTTGGTTGAAGTCTGCTGTGAGACAAAGTCCTTTGATGAGGGGCAAATTTTTTTTGACCACATTTGGTTGAAGTTCAAGACAAGACAAAGTCCTCCGATGAGGGGCACACGAGTCTTTTGTCGTCCTAGATTGCTTTTATACTAGGTTATTCATTACCTCAGCATGAGCATTGATACTTCTAACTACTATACGGACTCATACCCAAAGCGTCCTGACATCATGGGAGCATCGAATCAAGTATTCAAGTTTGACAACTTCTTGGAATACTTGCTCGGTGGCATCAAGGCCAATACCATTGCCGCTATCGGCACTCTCAACGCATGATCCATGTGTATTCAATACCTATATGCTCCACAGTTACACTACGGCCTATCTGGCACTCCTCTCGCCATCATTGGTAACTCGTCCAACAAGAAAGGCGAATTCAGCCTCATCAAGATTGATATGGCCTTCTTCCATCTTTTTGCTTTTGTCGATGCTGGATCAAGCATCGATCAAAATCTTACTCACGGTGACGAGATCCCCAAAGAACACTTGTCTGACACCCAGGATTGGAATGACTTCACTGATCCACTGTCAGGGCTCTCATCCCGAATTTCTTTTTTCTCTACTTTGGCCAAAGGTTGCCACAAGGAGATGTTCAAGATGACAATGTGATGGCCAAAGTCGCTAGCCTTGGCAGCGGATACAATACTTGGGTCACCACAGCCAAGGTCACGACAGAAAAACTCGACGACATCAATTCTGTGTTGGAATCCATCACTATCACCACCATGGATACCCTCAAGACGTATTTTGATCCTGCAAGAAATGACAAGTCGCTTGAATTGGCACTTTCCAATGGACCTTTTGGGACAATGACATTGACTCAGTCTGACTATTACCTTGTCACTGCTTGATCAATCAAGGCCATGTTTCAAATAGGCACACAACCTACGGCGCCCTTAGCTCATCCTGCATTCCCCTCCGGAAATGTTATGCTTCAGCTCCCTTTCAAAATTGATAAGGAGTCCAAGGCAAAGAAAGGAATTATCAAGTTGATGTTGCTTCATATTGATGGCAACATTGACATCGATGCCACTACTGTGACGAACATCGCACCAGCGACTCCATCAAAAGGAATGCAAATGGTTTTGAACCAGCCCCAGGCTGCTTGAGCTAGCCATCTCGCTGATCTTGTCCGGATGACACTTGATACCGCAAAAAACAGGACTTCACAAATATTTGGTCGACCCAGATTACTCTCAAGGTGATCTCCAAGGTCCTCTCATCTCATATTCTACAAGGAAATTTTGCTACGGAAAAAGTTACAAGCTTGGACGTTGAAGCCAATTCCGTTGAGCCCTCGGTCTTTCTCCTGCAGAGGAACAAGCTTCTCATCGATCATGAAATAATCAACAAGGTGAAAGCCACGTCCAAGAATGTGATGGATTTTGCTGATTCACACAAGACAAAAGGGAAGACAGCCATTGCTTGTATTGGCACAATGATCTCCATGGTTGATTTCTTGAGCCTTTGCATCAGTATGGACACAATTATTACCCCGATCTGCTCCAATGATGAACCTCGTCCTATTCTTTGCAAGCTACTCCTTCAATTTGTGGCCATTGTTAACAATCCGGATGGATCGAATCCGTCGGCCAAATGCCTCTCCTTCATTGGTACTGTTACAGTTACCTCAAATGCATCTTCAATTGCTTTGCTGATTTTGCAACCGACTCCATAACGATAATATCATGAGCAAAAACCGCTAGATTGCTGAGCTCAGCACCCAGGCCTTGGTACAAGCTCTGATGGTAATGAAGACATTTCACCAGCAGATTAAGTTGCACCAAGCCCAGTTATTTCCCATCACGGTTATGCCTGCAAGTGTCTCAGCTTACACTGCAAATGTCTCTGTAGGAATTATTCTGGTCTCTGCCCAAGAAAGAAAAGATGGACACATTGGTGCCACGACAGCCCAAAAGTCATCCGATGAGGCTTCCACAACTGCCAACACCTGCCGCGGTGACAAGCATGATCCAGGAACCCCCGACACAGATGGAGGGCAAATCTTCTACACGTCAGCAGAAGAAGAAAGCCTGTCATGCCATGCAGGCTGACACCACAGCAAAGGAAAAGAAAGATTTGGGAATATTCTACTTGAAGAACCCGAACATCAGTCCCGACGTTTTTTCCAAGGACATGCCAGAAAAAATCTGCGCCAATTTTGCTTGCAAAGGGATAGAGTGCACTAATGCAAACTGTGCCTTTAATCATCCCCGTAATGTATCCGAGATGAAATGCGAGACTATTTTGGCTATTGCCAGTCACTTTGAGAAAAAGGACATCAACGAGTACCACTTTATGAAGATGTCCAAAATGACCACTGAAGTGAAGAGGCTCCTTGGAAACACCAAAGGTGTTATGAGTAAGACGGCTTGACTTGTTTTTTCTTACATATATATTGCGATGCAACAATGGATTATCAAAAATATTGCTCCTGAATGCATATGTCTGCTTCTTTACGAATGATACTAGGCTCTGGTTTGGACTCCCCACCAAAGGTGGTTCGACCTATCATAAGGGCTATGGTTTCATTCGATCAAGTTCTTAGCAATAAACTACATAGCACATTAGTCATATGACCAACTGCTTCTAAAAAGATTACCATCAAAGCACCCATACGCAAGCAATTGGTAGCACTTCCGACATTAGGCGACCAATCATCATCGTTTTGGTCTGCAGCCAAGAAGATACAACACAAAATTGCACCCGGAATAGTCATGAACTTTAAGTACAATAAAAAATTACAAGCCCACTGCAGGACCCAATTATTATCCGGGGAACAAAGGAGAAGAATTGTATCCTGTCTGATTATCAGGAGAAGTATGGATCAAATTATCCCGGTTCGATCATTACACAAAAAAGTAAGCCATCATATGCAGAAGACCTGACAGATATTCGTAGTCAAATGCAACCTAGCCTCAATAAATGGTATCGGGTGGCGGATCTCCACCTATACAACGTCATCACTATTGGTGTGCTAAGCTCCCAGTATGGTTTTATGCCCATGGTACGATAGGTGTCATTGCATGCCTAATCTTCTAGATGGAAGCACTTAGTATGCTAGTGACAATACTAGTTCCTACGATCACATGGAGAGGAGCCGAAATCTCTCTTCTCCAAAGATCTTTTGCCGGCCATCGGCGTTGCCTCATATTGTGTGCTTTGCTTTTCCCATTGTGTTTTGCTCGAGCGTCCGACGACAAGCAAACTCCGCTGCCATCGCAACATCGACCAAAACCAGCATACACACCCAAAAATCTTCAACCCACCCTCCACTCCCTAGGTCGATTTTTAGGCAAAAATAAGCCGGAATTTTAGAGAGTTTAAGATACCAAAATGGACGGGAATCACAGCCGTTCCCATCATTTCCCCCCCATTAAACCCACCAATAGTGTAATTCCGTACTAGGACTTCGTCCAATTAGCCTGCGAAAATGAAATCATATCACTATATTTTTGCACACTAACCACGCGTAGTCGCTAGTTTAGCTTTTGCCTTTCTTTTGTCTTCGATTCGCTCTATCTACATTAGGTATTGCAATCAAAGTCACAACGAGTTTTTCCTCCCCAAAAAGGAAAATACCTATATTCTTTTAGACTAAAAGTACGCACGCACACGTGAGAGCAAAATAACAATTCGACCTTTTTCATTCCCGCCGCTGTCAATTTCAATCAGCATTGTAGGGACTCCCAGTAAATACAATCGAAATTGCAAACGCATATGAATATTGCATACAACAACGTGGGAACAATATGACGAAATATTAAAATTGCAAATGCATATTATGAAAATTGCAAAGGGCACATTAAAGTCCCATCACGTTTGTGTGATTCGTGACTCAAAATACGTAACAAAAGACGCGAAATGTTACCATTCAAATAGTCTCCGTGGCCACCATCCCACCACCACACCGCCTCCCCCCGATCGGTGTGTTCCTTTTTTTCGCTGTCTCTTTTGTGTGATAAAGTAGATTACTACATACTTGCAACCGGAACCTTTTTCTCTTGCAGCTGCCCGTCATGTAGGAATTAGTATTGTAAACACAAATATTTAAGCGAATAATGGATGAGGGGTAGTCTAAATTCGGTCTAAATAAATTCTAAATTTCGGCGGTCTAAATTTTAAGCGAATTTTGGTAGTCACCCAAATATTTATCCGTTTTTTGTAAAATCACAAAAAAATTAATCTTTTAGATTTATGCCTTTCTAAATACTATTCCTACATTAGACCCCTCACTACTTTTCCCAGCTTTTCCCTAAACACTCACATATTGAGGCTTGCGCAGCTACAACCCCGCCCATGATGACATGGCATGACTACTAACTATGTGGCAATGACCGCCTCAGACAATATGAAAAACCGCCACTACAGTGAATGAAAAGGAAACGGGGGGAAGAATCGTCACGGATTTTCGCAAGATTCTCTCGTCGGCGCGACAAATCGGGGCCTGCTGGAGCTGGGTGCCATTTTAGTTCATGGGAGAACAAGATACAATATAATATATTACAATAACTCCATGAAGGCGTGGTTGAATTGGAAGGGCGGGGGCGGGTCCGGCAACGACGGGAACAACGGCGACAACACTCCGCCGCAGGACGCCACCGCGATCATCCGGGGAGGTCGCGTGACGCGGGGAGGCGTCGGAAAGCAGCAGCAGCAGCAGCAGCATGGGGGGGCCCCCCGTCCTCCCCCACCCCCGCCGCCCGATGGCGGCGGTCCCTTCCGCTCGCCCCAATCGTCGGGTGTCATCCAAGCCCTAATGGCGGGCCATCGCTCCCACGCGGCCGCGGCCGCGGACGCCGAAATGGAGCGTCAGGTGGCGGTGAGCGCGCGCAACCTCGGTGATGGCGTCGGTCGGATAGTATTGGCGGCGAGGATGGGGGGGGGAGGGGGGGAGTGGAAGGCAAATCTTCTCTCACTCTTGGGGGGCGGGGACGACGACAACGTCGACATTGACGTGGGAGAGGGGGGCAACAGACCGTTGTCGTCGGTGGCGGCGGCCCCGACCTTCGCAACCCTTCCTACCGTTGGGGAGGGCGACGACGACGAGGTCGACGACGATGACGCTTCTCCCTTATTCCCGCCCATGGGCGGATCCCCCGCATCTAATCCCGTAGTGCCAGACGAAAAATGCGACATCGACGTCCTTCTCGAGAATTCGACATGCGAGCGATTCGTTCTGCGTTGCGTCGAAAACGAGCTACCACCAAATCTCATACACTGCCTCCGATTATTGCGCGTTTTGGAATTGCAGCACGATCACGCGTACGTGGTACAGAGAAAACAAATGGAGATCGAGGGCGACGAATACTCGAGGTTGGGAGGGGGTGAGGATGGGACGGCGGCCACGACCATGCTCTCGCCCGGTCCCGTGTCGAGACGCGCGGCGTCGAAGGTCGGCACCCTCCTTCGACTGCTATGCGCGGACTCGAGCGTGGGGGAACAGCTGCGTCCGCACCTCTTCGGCCTACTCGCGCTCAGCGGTGCGAGCTACCCCCGCAGCGGCGTGCACATCGCTTCCGCGGCGAGCGACGTCATACGCGCCTTCTCGGCGCACTGTCTTAGCCCGAGCCTCGTCTGGTTCCTACACGATAGGAAGATGATCGTGCACATGACCGACGACATCAAAGAGCTGTGCGCCATTACGGTGAGTCACGAGGGCGGCGGCGGTGGTCCGCGTGGGGGGGGGGGAGCTGGAGGAGGAGGTGGTGGCGGCGGTCCGTCCCCCCCCCTACCATCGGCGGCCAATCGTTGTATGTATGGTCCGGATGCCGAGGCCGCCGGGCTCTGGGTAATCGCGCTGCGAACCGTCATATACCTCGTAGCCAACTCTTGCCATTACCAGTGCGTGGAGCTGCTCAAGGATTACGACGGAGCGGGGGGGTACCACGTTCTAGCGTACGCAATCGCTCATTCGGGCCCGAAGCACGTGCCGAAACTCCTCGAGCTCGTCACCGTCCTGGTCTGTTGCAGGATTGCGTCATCACACACGTTCGAGTCTCTTGTTAACACGATATCAGGTGAGGGTGTGGCGGACGAGGGGACGGAGACTACGATGAAAAGTGTCGACGACGACATGGTCGTGGACCTCGCCGAAAATAAGGTAGCGATGAACACGAACGCATTCGAGATAGTTGACGACCTGATGATGGGATCCGTGCCGCTCTTTGCGTCGTACAAGGCGCATCATAACGGCGCCAGGCCGGTATTCTCTTACGCGGTGGGGTGCATTCAAGAGATGACGGATTTCGCTATAGAGTACGCCTGGGAGACGCTGCTGAGGCGGCAAGGGATCGTCAGCGACGGCGGCGCGGGGGGGAGGGTGGACCTCACGTCCGAACTCCTCGTTACGACGCTCCAACTCTACTCAGACCACGCGAAGAATTTCGACCTTATCGAGTCGGAGTTTCATATGCTGTCGCACTACATTCTCGCCTTCCCTACCTTTGAGGACTTGAATGTGAAGGTCCTGACATTAAAAACTCTGGAGTACGTGTGCACGGGATTGGCTGGAGCGAACTCCCTGATGCCGCTAAAAGTCGTCACCGAGGTCTTCGTGAGCGAGTGTAAATTGTTGTTGCGTATGGCGTCCTCCGTGATGAACGAAGAGGAGGCGGCGGCGCTTGACTTGGTGGGACAGGACCTGCAAATGCTCCGCGAGACGCTCGTGAAGTTGTTGGAATTTGATGAGAACGTGCATCACGTGATGCTGGATTGTGGACTGCTTGGATCAACGATCGATGATGTATTGGAAATAATAAAGGCATCGTTGATAAAAGATGCCAACAAGGGGGGATCATTGTCAAACGGGGACATACCCGCGCCGCCAGTCGTTAATAAGCTGGATCCAATGTACGAATGCTTCTGCCGAATCTTGAAGCTCGTGGCACGACAGCCTGGGGCCCGATCTGTGATGGCAGTGCAAAATGGCGCGTCTTCGTCATCGTCGAGGGACGTGATTGCCCGCGAGAGCAGCCTAACCTCCTTGCTCACGGTGGGCATCTTGCACCTGGGAGACACTGCGGCACAGGCGGCGTTGGACGTCTTCGACGCAATAATGGCCAAAAATCACGACGATTTGTTGAGGGAGGATATGATTTGTCTGTTGAGCCTCGCAGATATGTTTTCCGTGTTTACGCCCATTAACTATGAGGGCATTGCTGGAAAGAAAAGTTGCAACAAGATCGATCCGCAATTCATCAGAAGGCAAACGTCCATATTGGACTTATTAAAGTCTATTCTACCTTCGAATTTGCCTTCTCAGGACCTGTTCAGGACGTGTGGTGGGTTCGAATGCCTTGTTCGGTTATTCTTTCGCATGGAGGGAATCATTCGTGCACCTGATAATGAATGCGACCAAGAGAAGCCGCATGAGTCAAACGACAATGCAGTTGCCAATGCGGTGATGAAATTATTGGAGTCAGCGTTCTCTCTCTTGGCAATGGCCACCGATCCAAACGCACGTATTTTGAAGCAATCGGGAGATTTGGGCACACCCCCTGTCGCAATGGATTTTCTTACCGATGAAATGAATGCATCCATGCATTCATCTGCGCCACCTTCCGCGACAAATCTGTTGTACTTGAGGAATTATAGATTTTACATAGAGTTTGCGAACGCCATTGCGGGTGTTGGCATCCTCGCGGACATCGCAATAGCACGGACTGTAATTAATCTGGCACTGGAACTCATCCATCCCAAGCTTGTTCTCGCCTCAGAAAGTGGCGTAAGCAAACGTATAACATCTTCCAATCCTGATTCAAATCATCCTGGTGAGAATATCATTATAATGCGCAATGCCGATGCAACGAGATTGGTCCTTGGGTTGACGACCCAGCTCCCAGACACGGATGCGCACAAGTCGCTTGCGAAGAATGCATTTGACGAATTGCTCCGTCTATGCGCCAATGACATGGCGGGCTCGTCGCTCGCAAGATTGGCATCGTCTGGGCTGTGCAGCAGTCTCACGTCTCAAAAAGAATTCGCGTTCATGCTTGACGATCGTTCCCACTTTTTATATTCGAGGTTCGTGTTGTTGTTAAGGCGTATCGCTGCGTTCAGCATGACGTACAACGACTTTGTGTCGTTGCTGCGCTGTGTGGCGGGTCCAATACTTTTAGCAGACCAATATGACAGTGTAAATGAGGAGTTAAGTACGTCGGTATCTCAGAATATGCGAATCCGCCTTGCTGTCATATCTTCATCGGTTCAAAATAAAAAACATACCTACACGACAAAGTCTGAGTCATGGCAATCCCGTGAAACTAGTTTCTGCAATCGGCTCGAGACGCTTTGCGTCATTGCTGAACGGGGAGACCGGGTCGCACGATGCGAAGTTGGCGGTGATTCTTTGAATTCCATTTCCATGTACATGCAAAAGGTCCCGTTGGAAGATCGGATTTACAAACTCGCCGAGCAGGGGCGACTAAAGTTTGTAGAGATTGAGAGCGTGGATGCAACAGCGAAATTGTCAGGGTCGTCACCATCAGCGCCGCAAGGTGGCCGATCGTCAGAAAACGTTGCTGTTTGGAATCCGTTGGTGAGCACTGGCTTTACCTATTGCGTCTGGATGCGACAGCACCATCCAGTCAAGGATGGATCGCAAAGCAGTCTATTCTTATTTGACGTGTCAAGTCCCCCAACAGAAAAATCGTCATTCTCATACGGAAGCTCTGGACACGAGTACTTCTCCTTTTGGTATGATGTAGCCAACCAAAGGTTTTGTGTGCTGACCTCATTGAATAGCAGAGGGGAACCTACGTGTTTCCCTATTTCTCCACTGCCTGCCGGTGTTTGGCATCATATTCAACTGTCTTACCATGCGCCCAAGCGTTCTATACTCGGACGCAAGGCTGTTGTCGCGTTATACATCGATGGAAGGTCTGTGGAGTCGGATGCCAAAGTAGAGGCAATTAGTTTACCCCCCACCGCACGTATTTACATCGGGGTACCCAATCCGATATTAGCCAGCAGTGGCGTAGTGCGGGGTTCCCTCCCATCGTGGGACCTAGGCCCTACGCTGTTGATATCTTCTGTACTCTGTCTACGTGATGCCACAGCAATGTATACTGCTGGTCCTGAGTTTCCTGGATTGTTCTGGGGTGATAGGCCTCAGCGATTATCATTGGCAGCGGCTGCGACGGCCACTTTCGTCATGTTGGCTGACAATGGTGAAAAGGGGAGTGTTGCCGGTGCTCTTCGACGTCGAAATGTGCCAAGTATGGAAGCTGTTGGTCATGTCATGCGCGAGCGTGGGTTCGGGGGAGGTCCCGGTGATGGTCCTGAATCAGACTCACTTTCTTCCGTGAACCTTTTGTGTAAATTGCCACCAGAGTCTATCGTCTTTGCGTTTCGGGCATCTTCTTCGTCTTCCTTCCAAGGCCTCAGTAGTAGGCATAATTTTGCGCGTCGTCTCGTCAATATATCAAGGATCAACACCAGCAGTCCCGTATCGACAGATGCAATTGTGTATGGTTACGCCAGCATTATTTCTCCCAACTGTTTCGCAGATAATGTTCAATGGGTTGGCGGGCCCAATATTCTTATGCCAATAGTCAACGCCACGCAGTCTTCATCTAGTCTAGCGCTGTCATTGAGAATGATTCGAGAGAGTGTTCGAAGACATCCTCCTAATTTGGAAATGCTCCAGGCTGGCGGGGGATACCGTATGCTTGCATTGCTTATAAGGCAAAAGAGAATCATGGATATCAATGTGCTTGATCAATGTTTTGCATTTGCCGTACATGGATTTGTACCTGGCATTCAAGACAAAGAATCGTCAAAAGTCAAAATTTCCAAGAATGAAAATTCTGGAGGTCCAATGTCAAAAATGACAACCCATCGTTGGATGTTTGCTGATTTAGATGCTATGAAGTACCTTTTATTGAACCATCAAGTCTGGGATCTGAATGGCGCGGGGCCCGAACTTCCATTGCGACTTTTGACATATTTTAATGGTCTGGTGATGGCACACTCAACGCATGCTGCTTTTAATTCAAGGCGGCTTCATTTACTTGGCATTATCAATTGGACGCTGCATCTTATGCTGGAGGCCACTGAGCTTTTCGCGGAAGGGGCTTCCGCAGCAGCGATTGATTCAAAGGCAGATGATCCTTTAGAAAAAATTTCCCGAACTCCTTCAGACGGGGCTTCCAACAAGCCCGGGGTTGCCGCTTTTACTGCTCTCAAAAATGGCTGGTTCGCAATACCACCATTGGTGTCAAAAGTTGCATCTGGTTGTGATCCTGAGAATGAATTGCTCCTTTGTTGCAAGACATTACTGCGCAGGGTTTTAACTTTCATGCTCACTCCCGGTGACCTTGAAGCAATTGCGGGAGCGGCGATATATACCGTGTCTATCACAGGGGGTAGTACACAGGAATTAACTCCAGATACCCATCAGAAGGACACGCGAATACCACAAAACACGGCTTATGCGGGGCAGGAAAAGCTCGCACCGGGATCTGTTGCTCGCGTGTACCTTCTACGTCTTCTTGAAGAGTTAGTTGTTGATGGCGTAAATGAAATCGTAACAGATGACTCAAGGATGCCACACGATGCCGAAGGCCTAACAGAATCAATTGTTGAGCCACATTCTGGGGGTAGTTCCTATGTAGGAAGTAGTGTTGTTGCAAGAAACAAACACGATCGTCGGTTTGCTAACAATGCATCAAGCGAATCAGGGCATCACCCGAAGCATCAGGAAGCCCAGACATTTCTCTCTGCATTTGCGCGTATTTTAACACCCGTCTGGTTTGCTTGCATTCTAGAGGGTTGTAGAGAAGAAGCATCCGCATCAGCTGTACTACGCCTTATGGTTCTCATGATACAAAATTCCGTTAAGTTTGCAATTTCCTTTGAGGAAGCTGGGGGGTTCGCGCCTCTTGTGCTTAGCATCCCTAAGTTTTCTACGTGCCCCAGTATCATATTACCGATGCTCAGTCACTTGCTGCACGCGCCCATTTTACATCTGCCATGTTTCTCTGTTCTCGATTCGAAACAGCTCTGCGATGTGTTTGACGCTGAAAGTGATGCAGCTGTTTTGATCAAGTACGCGCAAGATAGTAAACAGGGTAAATCTGACCCATCTTGCGGTATTTTCGCATTACTTGCCGAATGTCTTGGGCGCAACATACAGTTAGCATCATTTGAACATGAGATGGGACGCAAGGCTCGCAATACGAACGAGGCTGTGCTCCAACTCTTAAGCCATCGACATGCATTTTCCGCCTCATTTCAAAGTTTTTGTCGTACGCCTGATTTCCTGGAACCCTTGGCGCAAGCTTTATGTTTGGTGCACGACGAGAAGCTGCAGAAATCACCTATCTCTACTTTTGTAGGAGATCAAGCAATGCACAAAGGTGACTCGCCAATAAAGTCTAAAGAAACAGGCAGTGGCGGTGTGCTAAGGTCTAGTTCAATATACGATACGGATGCTGACGATTTTGAGGGTTGGCCCTCCGAGTTGGAGAAAGATGGCGTTCGAGGATTAATTCGCCGAGGGATCACCTCAGTTCATGCGTCGGAAACACGGACAGAGCGATTTGTTGGGAAACTGGATGACGGCGAAGGAACTGGTATTGGGATGGTGCAACTGTTGCACCTCGTCCTGTCGCATGCTGTGTTGCGAGGGCCACTTGCGGCTCCCCTCGTCAGTGCGTTATTCCGATCCTTCCCCATCCATGCATCCCCAGATCAAGTAGAAGCCTTTCACTTAGTTCTAATTGAACATTGTAGGGCGGTGGTGGAGGATGCGTTGCAGCGAGGCGAGCCTATTGCTATTGCAAACTGCATTGGAGTTAGCTCGGTTTTGCTGGACAGGCTGATGGCGGGTTTTTTTACATCCGAGCCAATTCTCGAAGCAGTCAACATTGTGATGCTCATATTGAATAGCCTCACAGCAGGTGGTACATACGCATCGCGAACTCTGGACAATGATGACCAAAATTTATTGGTTGCTGATACTGCTCATATTGCCCGCCTTACATGCCTGACAGCTTTATATCGGAGTCGACCAATTGGAGCATTTGATCAAGGGGATGATGATTTGAAACTCGCAGTGCTGATGAAAGTCGGCGAATATATGCGACAACTTCTTCTCGTTCCGTCGAATCTACTCGGCAGTCGTGGCACGATGAGAAGGCAAGGTGGGTATCCGATACCTGCACCTTCTCATCGATTCTTTCCATTGTGGCAGTCTGCAAGTCTTTCTCGATGTTGCCCAGCATCCATTTCATGCACCTACCCTGACCTTTCAATAATCGAAGAACCCGATGGGGCGTTCGTTGTTTCACTGATGGCTGATATTCATAGCATGCTCCTTGATAATAGACGAGACATCCGTGAGCAAGCGGTTGTTGTTGTCGTTTCTCTGCTACAGAGAAGACGTGGGATTATGTCTGAATTATTAATCACAGATATTCCCCGCGGCGATCATCGCATGGAGACGGTAGACCTGATGAATCGTGGGGGCTTCGGTGCGCTGCTCGTCGCACATGAAGCCACGACCATTGCTGAAAATGTCGGTTCAGTGTCTTATAAAAAAGATCCAGGAAAAATGAAGTATGCATCTTTCTTTGAGTGGCTAGAGCGCAACCAAGAACAGGTTGCCGCGGTCTTTCATGGCATTCATGTTCAAGCTTCACGCATGGCCGTCACAACCAATATTGCCGCAGCCTCACCCGAGGAAGCCATCGAAAATGAACAAAAAGTCATGTTACTTAAGCTCACATCGCAAGATTCTTCTGATCGCACCATCTTGGGGGGTCTTGAACGTGCCGAGCTTGCACATCGGTCACATGACACAACCGCCGAGAGCCATGCTATCTGGAAAAGGCAAGGATTTGATGACTTGTCGTCCGGAGCAATGCAGTGGAAGTTCCTGTTGCGCCAGCTTAAAGGTTCATGCACCATATGGGAAGGTGTCGTCAATTTCGACGAGGCATCCCTTTTTGCCAAGTCAAATTTGATTTTTTCGCTAATGAAGAAGCATTCCGAAACAAATGGAAGCAATGATGCGAAATCAGACAGTCTCGCTGTGTTTTCTAACGAGACAGTGAAAAGGTGGAAACTGGATCTTACTGAGGGCTACGAACGACAACGGCGGCGTTTGCTTCCCAACTATGAATTCCATGGCCTTTACAACATTGATGAAAATGTTGACAATATCCAGTATGTAGATGAAACCGGTTTAAGAGCTATAGAAGACGCAAATGAAAAGCCCGTCGAAGACCAGGAATCGGGAAATTTTCTCGAATCTGAGGGTTCCGGAGTGATAATTACTCCAGTAGAAATGGAGGTAACGGCTGACTTGCTTAAGAAGATGAAGTTTTCGCAGCCAGTTGAGGAATTTGATGACGACGAAGTTATGGATGATGAAGTCAACGACGCCGACACCCCTGTAATAGCTACGCACACTATTTTTGAAGAGGATCAGTCGGTGCATCCCTCTGAAAATGATAAACATGACCTCAATTCGAAGTACACGGATAGGAGCGAAGGCGATGGTGATGACGTCGAAGTGAAGCAAGCCGACATGGATGATGGAGATATTGGAAATATTGCTGCTTCGAGTTATGACCTCATCACTGGCCTTCTAAAAGCAGGTGACTGGCCTGAAAAGTCCTACAATGTCAGCAGGTGCACTGGTCTGGAAGTTCGTAAGGCTTTATTGCTCTGGTGTCGTCATGCATTTTATGTTGTTGATGGGTTCGAGAAACTTGATGGTGATGGTGGCTTGAAGGGGAAAATTAAACGTCTGAGAAAAGAAACGACCAGTTTTCAAGTCAATATCAGACAACGGAATTCGGAGAATCCCGACCTAACTGAAAAGACGAAGGGAAAAGAGAAATCAACGCAGGAATCTCCTGAAGAAGAAATCACATACCAACACCGCAGCCAACGAATTGCGTTCAGTGACCTTTATTCAGTTTACCGCCGTCGTTATCAGCTTCAGCAAAACGCTCTCGAATTTTACGATGTTCATCGAAATGGTACTCTCCTTGCGTTCTCGACAAATGACGAGCGAGAAGAAGTATTGTCGAAGGTGTTGTCGACACCACTTCCGAGTAGCATTTTCAGCTCTAGCGTCCTTGGTGGAAGTACATCCATCAATTACAAGAAATTCATGAACAATCTCCGTGCGAAAATCACAACCCAATGGGTCCAAGGAAAGATCACCAACTTTGATTTCATTATGCATATGAACTCCTTTGCAGGGAGGACGTATAATGATCTGACTCAGTATCCTGTGTTTCCGTGGGTTCTTGCTGATTATGAGAGCGACGAGCTTGATCTTAATGATCCAAAAATCTATCGAGATTTGTCTAAGCCAATGGGAGCCCAACATGAAACCCGCGCAATGCAATTCAAAGATCGCTATGAATCGCTCAAGCAAAGTTACGAAATGGGCGATGGCCCACCTCCATTTCACTATGGAACGCATTACTCTTGTGCGGCTTATGTATTGCACTACTTAATGCGTCTTGAGCCTTTTTCGCGGCTGGCTTTGTCTCTCCAAGGTGGAAAGTTTGATGTAGCTGATCGACTTTTCCACAACATTGGATCTAGTTGGTTAAGTGCGAGCTCAGAAAATCTCCAGGATGTTAGAGAATTAATACCAGAGTTCTTTTACCTTCCAGATTTTTTGGTCAATAGGTAAGTTTATTGTGTGTCCACGATGTGCATTCCTCTCCTTACTCATTATTTCATTATCCTTATCTCGAACGCCTTAAATCAATCGGATTAGCAACATGTTTGATTTCGGAGTTACGCAAGTTGGAAAAACTGTTCATGACTTGACATTACCGCCCTGGGCAAAAGGGGATCCGAAACGATTCGTACGGATACATCGCCAGGTACGACCTATATTAATGTCTTTCCTAAATGAAATCGATGCAATCTCATTCTTGTTTATCTCGCGTGACTATAGGCCCTTGAGAGCGACTATGTTAGTCGAAATCTACATCAATGGTTGGACCTAATATTTGGCTACAAGCAAAGGGGTCAGGAGGCTGTAGAAGCACTCAATGCTTTTGTCCATGTTACCTATGAAGGTCAAGTTGACTTCGACTCCATCGAAGATACTGTTGAACGCGAGTCCATTATTGCTCAAATTCAAAACTTCGGCCAAACCCCCAGTCGTCTTGAGCGCCGCCCATTTCCGCAACGAATCGTTGTCGCTTCATTCAAAGAAAAGGGGTTAGATTTGAGCTCACTGTCGTCGCTGTCGACACTCACGCCTCCTTTTTGCGTTGTTGGTGCGCCCCAACGTGTATGTCTACGAGTGAGCAGTGTTGATACGTGCAAGGTGGGCATGACTGGTCAGATCGACTCGTCTGTAGGGGACATGTGCCTCGTGAAGGGCCAGCTAGTTGGCATTGGCAGAACGTGCGCTCTCATTCTTCCGTCGAGGAAATATTACAGATACGGGGAACCGAATAATGGTGTCAGTGTTCACGTCGCTGTGACTTCGGCGCGCCATCGAGAAGTGAACAAAGTGCTGAGCATCCACGATGGTATGCATAGAGGCCCAATCAGTGTGGCGAAGCCATCTTTAAACGGCGTGTGGCTCGTGACGGGCTGTGTAGACTCAACCGTGAGAGTATGGAAGTACAATGGCCAGAACATGCAACTTCAAACGACCTTCTGCGGCCATGATGGCGGGAGGATAACATGTTTGGATGTTAGCACAACATTTGGCAGTATTGTGACCGGTGGCGCCGATGGGAAAATTCTCGTGTGGGACCTTCGGACACTGACTTTCTTAAGACAGCTAAATCACATTCCGAGTAAACCATGCTCTGCCAATGATGGCTCCGCGAAATGCTTCCCCGTCAAGTCAGTTTCCATCAACAAGAAGAACGGGAACATCGTCACTCTTGTGCACTCGACTCTTCGCGTTTTTGACATAAATGGAAATCTTGTGGCGAAGCAATCCCCGGTTGAAGATTTCGAAGGCAGTGACTTGCCCAGTTGTGCGATTTCGACAGACTGCCCGGAATGGATGGAATTGGGAATCGTTGCAGTGTCCGGCCATATGAATGGATGCGTTAGGCTCTGGGGCATCGACTACGACAGCGCACTATTGGTTCTACGGCACATACTGTCGGAACGAGTTCATTCGTGTCCCATTACCGCGCTCGTTGTATCGGGGGATAAAATGGATATCCTCCTTGTTGGGGACAAATCCGGAAAGATGAGTGCCTGGACGTCTCTTAAGCTTGATCAATTGAATACGGATTGAATTCTTTTGTCGCGGAGGTGCGATCTGGTTCAGACCATTGACCATCGAACACTGGAAGACGGGGCTTGTAGGTTGCTAATATTTTAATCCTACATGTTATGTTTTATTTCTTGTCGCGCGGCGGCTTAGTGTTGGTGGTGTCACGCATCAGGGGAGTTCTCCAGCTGGGAGGTTGATAAATTCAAATCACCATGTGAGACACGAAATGCCTCCTCTCCAAAAGCAACAGGAAAGGCTGTCCGAAACCAGATTTGTGGGGGTAAATAGCAGCGGTTCGATCAAACCTTACCACCAGCCAAAAGCAATGGCATCGCAGCTTTCATCAAGTTTAGATCGGGGTCCAATGAACGACCCAGACCTTCTAAAACGAGCATACTAACGACGACAGTTGACATCGCGGGGTCGATTTCCACTCGATGCCTCCGGCATAGATCCAACACCTGCCCCAAGAGTGCTCCCACGCGCACGGCGCCCAAGGTCAAACCTATGTTTCATATTTTTGTCGATGTGGGAGAGATTAAGAGTCCGTGAATATTTTGCTGCTGCCGTTCGATGTTCTGACTGACCCACTTACCTTGATTCCGCCGATCGTGAAATTTCGATACTATGTAGGATACACCGGAAGCGAATGCATGCTTCCCACCGGGAATGGAGGTGCAACGTTCGTACCTGGCCCGCTCGACCATCAATTCTCCCGCGGTGTAACCATCGTTAAGTACTATTGCCCTGAACAGATCGTGCAAGTTTTTCCTGTCGTTTGGCTGGAGAGAAGTCGCGATTCCGGCATCAAGAAATATGATGGTGTACTTCTCCTGACTTGGATTGGATTTCCTAGGAGTTGCCCTGACCAGGACATTTCTGGTGGATGGCAAAACTAAGTATGTAATGCGACAAAGAGAAAATAGACATCGGGGAGAAAAATATATCTCCGTGAATAGTACTCACCCCGGATGCAGATCAGCGTGGATGAAATTATCAATGAACACCATCTTGAGGAATGCCAGAAGTAGAGGCCCGGCTATTTCCTTCCTCCTTTGCAATCCCTCCGGACTGACATCAAGCAAATAGCTCGATATCGGCACGGCATCGTCGCCGGCGTGCCTCTCCACGAGCACGCGTTCCGATACCCACCCGAGCTCGGGACACGGAAATGTAACAGTCCCATCATCGTCATATCGCGAGGAGCAGCCGAAGTTCTCACGAAACGCACGCAGGTTATCCCCCTCTATTCGCAGGTCCACCTGTCGTTCCATCACGCTCGCGAAGTTGGACACGGCCCGGGGCAGGCTTAGCATCCTGATCGCCTCGAACGGTAATATGGCATCGACGATGTCGGCTATGTGGCGCATCATATCCAAGTCCCGTTCCACAAGCCGACGCGTATTCGGATGCAGGACCTTGATGGCCACGGACCTCGAGTGTAGTGTTCCCCCGTGTACCTGCGCGGCGCATCCAGAGCCGAGTATGCCTCGGTATCTCCCACCGCCCCCCCCCCCCGTCGTACGGGACTCGTTCCTGACGACGACCAACCCCCGCGCTTCGTAATCCTCGCCGAAGGCCTCCACCAACGCCTCGTGTGTGTACCTCCAATCGTGCACGTGCGCCGCGTCGTGAAGCATAGACAATCGATCGCACACGTTTACCGGGAATATATCCCTCCTGGTCGCCGCCCATTGACCGAGCTTGACGAATGCAGGACCGAGTCGATGGAATGTGTACAGTCCGTACCCCCACGCGACGTCGGACGCCCACGTCGTACACCCCGTCGTCCGGGGAAGGCGGCCGCGGCGGCGGCGGCGATTCCATCGCGACGAAATTAACGACGAACGAAGACGAGATTCCCCAGATGTGGATTCGTAATCCCCCCCCCCTCCATCGTCGTCCTCCGCCCCAGTGCCTCGGTCATCGCCTCGGACGAGGCGCCCCCTCCAACGATAACGATCGGCCGTATCGACAATGTACGACGCGACCATCGCGGTCGGTATCAGCAATACGAGGGGGGATAGTCGTATGATTATTTCCGTCCCCCGACATAGCAATGACAGCGCCCCCCAGATGCGATTTCGCAGGCGCCGTTTTCGCGACGACGACGACGACGCCCATTCCCCACCGTTGTCGTCATCGTCATAGTCATTGTCCCCCCCCCGGAGAGGCGGACGTTCGTCATCCCGCGAGTCCACGCCGTGGCGCCACCATCGCCACGTCCATTTTCCAATCCCGAACGACCCGTCCCCTCCCGCGCCCCCCGTCGTCGTCGTCGTCGTCGTCGTCGTCGTCGTCGTCGTCGTCGTCGATGTTGATGACGACGACGACGACGACGACGACGACGACGGATCGGTCGGGCCGACGACGGACGCGGCCTGGCATACCACGCACGACGGACGATCGCGTCGTTCGCCCTCGATGTATGACGCCGTCGTCGTAGTTGTCGTCGTCGTCGTCGTCGTCGCGACGAGGCCCGCGACGACGAGCGGGATCGACCTCGGGGACGTCGTCGAGGATACGACGATGGGGGGGGCCACGGACGATGATCCGACGGCGACGATCGGATGACGATGTCGTAGTACCCGTCGTCGCGCGGTCGTAACGATCGTCGCCGTCGTCGTCCATCGTCTTATCGTCGACGATGAGGGGGGGGGGGGGACGATGGCGGTAGAGGCGGCGGCGACGTGCCGACGCCACCTGGGGAGAATGCTCGTCATAATGGAATTGATAAAAAAATTATAGATACTACCGAGCTTAAAAAAATTGGGGTTAGCTAAGGGTTAGCTAAGGGTTAGGAATTCGCTAGGAATTAGTACATGGCCACGAGTCTACACAATCTAAAATCGCTTCCCGAAAAACTCCTCTGAAATTGGAATTAATAATAATATGTTCACGAGTCTTTCTGCACTGGCTAATTCCTAACCCTTAGCTAACCCTTAGCTAACCCTTAGCTAACCCTTAGCTAACCCT
>JALLPB010000122.1:0-16081 GCA_036939975.1 Cyclostephanos tholiformis | reverse complement strand
CATCCACCCACGCACCCACCCACCCACCCGACGTTTCAAAAAAAAATAAGGTGTTGGGCGAGCGTGGCGTGCACGCACCGGCAACCAACCGAAGCTATCCGCCCAGAAGATCATGTCCGAACTCGCCATGAGCATGACCTCCACGACGTCCCTCGGTGGACGATTCCTACACGCCACGTGCAACGCCGTGGTATCGAATTCGCCCTTGTACTCGATCGCGTATCGGGTCTCGTCGATGGAATGAGTGCGAAGCCACGTACGGACGTGATCCCACAGCGTTCGCGGATCGTCGTAATCGACGACGCTGTCTATGAGGGCATCGAGGTCGTCGGAGAGGGGATCGTAGGGTCCACGATCGTGATCATCGACGTTGCCGTCGTCGTGGGACGAGTCGGAGGAGTCCCTGATTTCATGGTGGAACACGGTGAGGAATCATATATCATCGGGCATCACGACGTGTGAACGTCGGGGGAGGGGGGGGCGGGGGGGACTGAGCAATCGAGCAATGGATGCATGAAGGCCGGGCTGAACGAACGACACCTTCGACGAAATGCCACCACTCCCCCGGTGATAACATATGATAGAGCAACCATGGGGCAGCTAGGGCGCCGCCCATAATATACGATATATTATTACCGCCACCTCTCAATTCGTTGGGGGGTGGGGTGGGTCATAGTAATCATTGTACAAACTGGGCCGATAAATCATGAAGAATAAAGCGCATGTTGTATATTAACGACAAACTCACCCCCTCGAGCTATCGCTAGAGGAATCGGACGACGATTCCGACCTCGACCTCCTCCTCCTCATTCGACGCTTTGACGGCATGATTTAATAGTATTTTCCGGGAAAAAATGCAATTATTATTCGTGTTGTTGATGGATTGGGGTTACGGTATAGTGACGGTATATAAAAATATCTCCCAAAAAATATGAGTCACAACGTTGTTGCTTGTCCCAAACCGACCAGAGCACCGATACGATGAGTGCGAGGCAATCATTTTATTTATTCGCATATCTTTTTGGCAGTCCCAACCAACCCGGAAATAAAAAGCATTACCATAGACGGACCTGCCTATTCGACGTCTGATAGACAATGATGTTCCCCAGCAAGCTGTTCCTTTCGATGATGCAACTCAGCATCATCGCATCTCGACTCGGAGCATGTCGCGCATTCGCCCCGCACGGACGCACGGGCGTGGGGTGCACCGCGGCCGCTTCGTCGACGACTACTCCGTTTTCCACTCCCGTCGTCGCACTGTCGCCTCCGTCCGTGGTGCTGGATAGAGTCTTCGATGTTGACAGGCGTCCGATAATTCTATTTGACGGAGTGTGCAACATGTGTAACAACGCGGTCAATACGGCCATAGATTGGGATGCCAGCGGCAAGCTCCGTTTCGCGGCCCTCCAATCGAACGTCGGACGCGCCTTGCTTCAATATCACGGACGATCCGCGGATGACATAAGTTCCATAGTCCTAGTCACGCCCGAGGGTGCATACATCAAGTCGGACGCCATCCTTGGCATCGCCGAGTCGTTGAATCCCCTGCCGATGCTACCTATGCGACCGTTTGCGAGGCTGGCGGTGATAGTCGTGCCGCAATTCCTGCGCGACTTAATCTACGACGGCGTGGCGGATAATCGGTATAGGATCATGGGTAAAAGGGATGAGTGTCGATTCGACGCGGATGGGGAGTTCGCGGATAGATTCGTGGACGACAGTCTTGCCATCTCGTAGTTGTTCCTCGTGGGGCTCTCGGTCAGACTTCCCACCCTGTTGCATGTTTCGATCATCTTGCAACATTATTTTTTTCACAGTGCCACTGCTTTCGTGTAATGGCAAAGTCTGATGTACATATGCAAAGAACATGACAGTCATGTATTCGATTCACTTCGTTTTTTGTGGAACGTGCCACTCTCGAGATCACCTATTTTCGACAAAGTCATACTGTTGGAGAATTAATTATTGTCTCTTCCATGGGATTCTTGAGGAACTTACCTTCCACGACTTCAACAAGGATAAGAGTTGTAGTCTAGCTTTAATGATTCGTCGGTCATTAACCTTATAGTTAAGTTTGGACGTGACAATTACTTCTTTTTTCAGCAACAATGCTAAATGCACAAAGTGCCCCCCCAAATAATACAGTACACGTGATGAACCTGTTGTCCAGAAGATACTCGACGGCGAGAGGGTGATGACGGTAACGGTGATGATGCCAATGGCGACTGCGATGATTGTGATGATGAGCATACCCCGACCCACAAGCTGTTTTCATCAGCATGAGTTGGAGTAGAAATTATTCAGGCTAAATGATGCAAGGATAAGGCCGACGAAGCAAAAGATATACAATTGGATAATTATCAACCAGCGCAAAAGTGTGTCGATTTCAGAGTGCGGCAAGAATCAAGGTATCATGAAGCTATTAAGTGTATCAAAATCCCAAAATGGGCAGAGGTGCCGCTCGGGAAGGTACATTATGGAGACTCACTCATTCGTCGAGGCAAACATCAATCTGCCCTTACGATAACAACAGAACACTCTATAATTATTTATGCCCAATTAAGATTAAAAGGATGATTTGCTCTCGAATGACAGCTGTTCCTTCGTCACGGGGTGCCTAAAACTGATCGACTTAGCATGAACGCACATGGGCTTCCCCTTACATGCGTCGGCGATGGCTCGCTGCAGTTCCTCGCTGGCCCTGTCCTCCGGCAGGTCGGACTCGTCCAGGCCGCCGTTCGACGCCGCCTCGCCGCCGTAACCGTAAACGGCGTCTCCCACGATGGGATGCCCGATCGCCGCGCAGTGCACGTTCAGCTGGTGGGTCCGTCCGGAGACACTGGTGAGCGCGAGCCGGGTGACGTCGTTCCCATCCATGGATTCCCTCGACACTACCGCGTACCTCGTTAGGCTGTCCTTGGGGGCCTCGAGGAGCTTCTTCCCGACCAAATCGGCGTCCAATTCCACGAGCGCCCTCTGGTGGTCGTCGGTGCTGACCCTCATGAAGGGGGGGCACTCGTAATCCCGCATTAGGGGTAGGTCGATCGAACCCGAGTCCTGGGACACGTGGCCGCAAACCAACGCCTCGTATACCCTCGAGACCTTGCGGGCGCGGAAGAGGGCGTTCATCCCACGGAGCGCGGCGTCCGTGCGAGCGAAGACGACGAGGCCGGAGGTGTCCATCCCCAGCCGATGAACGACCATCTTGTCCATGCGGCCGGATTCCGAACCGAAGCGCTCGAATACGGCCCTGTTGAGGGAGGGGTTTGATTCGTCCTTACCGGGCACGGTTAGAACGCCGGACGGTTTGCTTACGACGACTATGTGGTCATCCTCGAACACGACGTCGAGGTCCTGAAAATATGAAAAAAGTCGGTAACAGAGGGATGAGGACGATGTGGTTGGGCTGAATTGTGACGAGAGATCGAAGGTGTCGCGGGGGCATTCAACGGAGCACCGAACGAGTCGGAGCGATCCACGATCCAAGGGGACTTCCCCGGGGGGAGGAGGGGGAATGATGAATTGGAGCCCGGCGTCGACGTCGTGGGCGGCGCCCCCCTCCCCTCCCCTCCCCTCCCCTCCCCCATCCCTCCCCCCCCACACACAAACAAAAGAAAGAGAGGGAAACGAACTCACATCCTTGGTTATGGCATGGGACGCGGCGTCCTTCGCCTTCAGCTTCTCCAGGGTGATATCCTGCCTAGCCTTGACGTCGGGTCCAGCCGCGGCGACGACCTGTCGCAGGGCCGAGCTCGCGCGATGCGCGATCGCGGCGCCGGGAGGTGGTGGCGCGAACGCGGTCACCGCCGCCGTCGACGCCGAGAGGGCGGCGAGCGCGGGAAGACTCCAATAGAGGCGCATTATTATAATTATAATTGTTACTACTTAATCGGAGAATGTGGATTTCGTCTTTGGAACCACGGCCAATGTGCATGCAGCGTCCCCGTCGATGCAGATAGAATATAAATAATATCTCGGGCGGAAGTAAAACCTGACGCTGTCAGGTGAAGGGGGGAGGGAGAAGAAGAGAAGAAGAGATGAAGAGAGTTGGATGGCTGAACGAGATGTTTCGGAATCAGCGAATTTGGAGGCTCCGCGTGTTACGTGTGCAGCGCATGAAAGAATACTAGGTAATATGAAAAAATAATAATATGAGCGTGGGGCGGAGAGACATCAACTTTCACAGCCCAAACGGGCAAGGACAGGCCGATCGTACTGATTCCGAAAGTATGTAACGCAAGATGCACGCAGAACGAGGAGCCGTACGTCACTCAACCTCTAACCGCGTCATGCACCATGCCGTACACTCCCCTCGTCCGTATAATAAAAAATCGGCTTCGAGCGGCAACGAAATACTAGTCACACCATGGCAATGCCGATCGCCAACTCTCCCTTTCTGTAGAGAGGAACTTACAGAACGCGTGCAGACGCGCGCCGCCGCATATTTGCGTGATCTTTCACTGGTTTGGTTGGCACGGGGACTGCTCGTGGATCATCATCGAGGGCGAGGAGGTGTAAGGGCGATCACGACATCATAATAATATGCGCGATACGGGCACCGTCGTTCCATCCTCCGCGAGGCTCCTCCTCCGCCGACTGGTCCTCCTCCGGGTTGTCATCTCGCCACGCGCCTTTTCGGCCTTTGCCTTCGTCCACAACGGAGGGTACGACGGGGGGGTTGGCACTCTCCACCCTCCTTCCCCGAAGCGGCACCTATATTCATACCACGTAGTCGACGGTAGAAGACGACGCGCGCGGGCCCCGTCATGGTCGCTCGAAGGCAGCGCGGGCATCGATCCTCCCCCTCGTCCCCCCTCCACGACGACGACGACGACGACGACCACGATCCGCCGCCCCCTCTCCTCCGCGGACGTCTCGCACATGAGACGAGCGATCGACCTCGCCCGCATCGGGTACGGCAACACGTACCCGAATCCGGCGGTGGGGTGCGTCCTCGTCCGACACGACGACGACGGGAACGACGTCGTCGTTGGATCGGGATTCCACCCCCGCGCCGGCATGCCCCACGCCGAGGCATTCGCCCTATTCGAGGCGTGCGGGCACGTCGACGACGGCGTGGGCGCGGCGAGGTCGGTCATGTTCGTTTCGACGTCCAAGGACGACGACGACGACCACGACCACGACCACGACGACTCGTCGTCGACCGCGAAAGCGGTCCTCGACCTGCTCGATAGGTACGGGAGGACCGACGACGACGGTCCGCATGTCCTCCTCGGAGGAATATTCGCGAACGTCAACGTCACGGCCTACGTCACCCTCGAGCCCTGCTGTCACGTCGGTCGGACGCCGCCCTGCGCGTCGTCCCTGATCGTATCCGGCGTACGTCGCGTCGTGATCGGGTGCGTGGATCCGAATCCGATGGTGGACGGCGGTGGCATCGGGATGCTCGCGGACGCGGGCATCGACGTTCGCGTGCTCGGAACCCGGAACGACGACGACGACGACGACGACGACGGTAATGTCGTCGTCGTCGATGGGGAAACGGAAGCGATCGAGGACTGTCGCGATCTCATACGGTACTTCGTCAAGCGCGTATCCTCCTCCCGATCGGGGGGGGGGGGGGGGGGGGGAAACCGGGGGCAAACGCAATCTCGACGAAATCGTCGACGGAGGGATGCGAAGGGCGCTACGGAGCATCGCGGGGAGGATGAAGGCGGACGGCACGATGCGACGAATCGATTGGCCGGGGGGGGGGACGAACGCCGGCATCGCCAAAAAATCGAGGGATGACGAAGACGACGAAGACGAAGACGACGACGACGACGCATCATCGTCGGGAGGAGGGGACGTCGTCGACTTCGCTCGCGACGTACCGATCGAGGTCGGGCTCCTTGAGTCGATAGACGGATACCTTTGGGATCACGAATTGGTCCTGCTCAGGCTGAACAACGCCGTTGGGAAGAAGAAGGCGGCGAGGGTACTCTCGGGACGCGTGGCCGAGATGCTCGATGCGCACGTCGCCCAGGTCATCGGCCACACGGCTCTGTTGTATCGACCGTCCATTCCGCCTATTTTGGATTTGAATTCGAACGAGGCTTGAAAATAATACGGCTGACACAACTGTCATGACTTTCAAACGAGGAATTTATGGAGAGGTTGAAGTATGCTCTACTCTCGCGCTATATCCGCCACCAAGCTACGATTCGCAGCTCTCGCGTTAACATTCCTTGACGCACTTTTTTCTTCCTCGTTCGCATCTCATGCTAAGTAGCTCGAAAAAATGCCAGTAAGATGATCCCACTTCCGGTAATGTCTTTGTGCATTTCCCACGCATGGGGTGCATGGCGTGATTACGGATTACGAAGCTTGATTTCGGGGACGTTCCGAAGATTAGCCCGTAAAATAAGCTTGGTTTCCTGTTCGCACGACGTAACCGTTTGTGGGTGGATGACGTCGAGCGCAATTATCGCAGAGATTGAGCAGTAGAAGGCTGCATCACATCTGTATCGTAAATTAATCTACAATTTCGCAAATCGCGCCAACATCAGATATCACCCCAACTGGAATCCCGACAGCCTCTACTACATCTTGAATGAATTGCTAACATCGCGATAATGTGCCAAAGAATAGCGTATAGTATTCTGTGGAAAGTTACACCCCCCCCCTCAAAAGTGCCCTCCCTGATTCATACCTCATCTCAAGGTATTTGAGCACTCCAGCTCTCCTTGAACTTGCCCATGATCGACTTCGCGTCCATACCCCTGGAATTACACACAAAGACAATCATCTTGGATAATAAGTTGACTTTCTCAGATCAAATCAAATAATTTTCACCCCAAGAAAGCAAAGCGCGAATATTTCCACCTGCAACTGTAAAATTAAGCTCACAATTGAGTTCGCAATATCCGACCTGGCAGTTACGATGATGCAGGAGTAAAAGCAGGTCGACTGCTCGTATTCGGCCACAAATGTACTAAGAAATAATAAAATTTTTATTACATTGAAGTGCAGCAATTTTGATGGCAAAGACTTCTTATCAAGAAAGTCTGGTTCATGAGACCAACCATAAGAAGACCCTGCCTATATTTGTCGGCCCTGTACAGACGACAAAAACGAGTGCCTGGAATACATATGAGACGTTACGTCATTTGGGAACGACCAAGGGGAAACTGAAGCAGTAAATATCCATCTGGTCGCATGACATTACGCATAAATCAATGATGAATGATAGATACAAGGGTCCTGAATTTTAGAAAGACCATACACGTCATCATAACAATATGGAAAGAGACATGTACTTGCACATTAAACCGGAGAGTAACAAAGCACTACGCTATCAAGACGACAGCCTTCGTTGGGTCCAGAGCCAACTTTCAGCCCCCCTGGGTTAGTTCATCATTGGCCTCAGACAGGAGCGCTGGCAAGGGCGAGCTATGTCGGTTGGTCAAATCAGTCTGTTCGGTAGGGGTAAGGGAGGGTGTCACGTTAGGGGAAGTGTCCTCGTCTGACACCACAGGGGCCTTCTTTGATTCTTCGTCCTCATTCAATTCAATCATTTCTTTCACATTCAGATTATTCTCCGTTGGTATGGGAGGCAACCCTACATGGAGAGACTCTGGGAGGGGTGACATGAGGACATACCGCGGAGATATGGCAGAATGATGCACGCGATGTGGCGACTCCATGTAATTATTACTGAGCGAGGGGCCGCCATCTGTGCTTCTCGAGCTCACAAGCGCCGCCTCGGCCGCCCGACGGACGACCAAACGACTCTGCCTCTCCAAGGAGAGGGCGAGGGCATCGGTATCGAGTGTCATGTACACGCCCGTTAGGGTTTCGCCTCCGTCTTTTGTGGATCCCATCTTGTTAGCGAACGTCCCTTGTATGTAACCCGGCGCCTGGAGCGTGACCCCATTATACCTGACCCCATCATTGGAAGTCATGGAGATGGTTGCTTCAAATATAAGCTTATGCGTCAACTTGTACTCGGCGACGTCTTCCTTCCTCGCCTTCTTGGATGCAGGTTCTTGAGGATCCGATATCGATGATGGTGCGACGTCGACGTTCAAATGAGACACCCTGTTCGACAGGACGCGAAAAGAGGTTTTGATATTCACGACGGACACTTCCTCAGATGATTTCACGATCGCGTTTATGATTTGCATTTCCTTGCTGTTCATCAGGTCGTCATTTTCGTCGTCTTCTTCGTCTCTTTCGGCCACGGCTTCGACGACGCTCCCCTCGCAGGAGGCAGCCTTGATGGCATCTATCCTCTTCTGTTCCTTAAGGGCGAGGACGTTCGCTAGGCTCTTGATCCACGTCTTGGCCCTCCATACCAGTGCCGCCCCGAAGGATTCGAGGACGTTGTGTGCCATGGCCTCCGAACAGTCGCGAATCATATCCTTGTCGTGTACGCTCTGGGCCCGCCCCAGGAGCTCGGAGGGCGAGGGATACGGTCGGTCCCCACCCATCCCATCTTCCTCGTCTCGAGGAGCGCATACCGCGACCTCCTCGGCGGCATAGCCCGACGCCGTGGCTACTTCCGGTTGCAGCGACAATGACGGGAAGGTAAACGAGAAGTTCCCCACGTCGCCTCGGCCATCGTCCGACCTGCCGATCCATCCCCTTTTCCTCCTCTTTTCGCACCGGGATTCTTTGACATCTGACAGGATCTCCTCGGCCTTATCCCCCATGAGCAGGCTCATGAGCAGCATGGCCTCGTCGCGGACTGATTTCGCATCCTGGCCATCGGCCGGGTCGTCATTGTTGACGCACGTGCCGAGGCGGGCCGCGAACCTGACGAGCGCGATGAAGTCCACCGTTGGCATGCCCGCGCTGACGGCGGCGGCATCGCACGGCGGGAGGGACGGAGAGACCGGGCCCGTCATGGTCGATTCCTCAGGCTGATGGAGGGGGGTGGTTCTTCCATCCGCCATAGTGATGTGTATTTTTGTGGCATTGTTAGTTTTTTCCCATAACTTACCGCTCTTATAACAATTGAAACAGGCCCTAACTATGGGTTAGCTAAGGGTTGCTAAGGGTTGGGAATTCGCTACCGTTGAAAGTCTCGTTAACATATACTAATTCCATTTTCAGAGGAGTTTTTCGGGAAGTCGTTGCCATGTACTGATTCCTAGTAAATTCCTAACCCTTAGTCAACCCTTAGCTAACCCTTAGCTAACCCTTAGTTAGTAGTAGTGTTTCAATTGTTATAAGAGCGGTAGTAATTTATTTTGGGAACGCTCCAGTAGAACACAACATGGTAAGAACGTCATTAGTACCATGATACAATGTAGGTATCATGGTACTAAACATGATAATAGCATTTCTCAGTACTACATACCATACGTATGAATATGATATTCTAGTATGTAATGTCACCCATAGCAGTCTGCTGCCCAACCCAGCACAATGCATCTGCTCTCCACAATATTGTTGATGCCAGGTAGGCTCACTTCATTTATTTTGCACTGGGGGCTGCCTGGGGCACCGTAAAGGCGACCAATCAAAGAATAGTGAGAGGGGTGGGGTGCTGGACTTCGGTGGCCGCCATTCAATTGAAAAATTCAACAACCAACCAGAAGACAGTGTCGGTGGTGGGTGATTTGAGACCTGACCAGAGCGGAATGTGTGGGGGGGACATTTTTCCATCGTTCACATCAAACTCAGTGATGAAATATAATGAAATTAAATTCATCATGGCCTTTGTTGGCCATCGCCATCAGATGACAAATACTACACAACGACCATCCAAAAACATGCAGGCATGATGGAGGAGGGACAATGCTACAGGACAAGTGACCGGGAGGGGATATAAGAGGGGCACAATTCAAACAATTTTGAGGCAATTGAGTTCGGGCATAGTTAAAAACTAAAATAAAATGGATGAGTTAGCAAATTAATTTTTTCTGGACCAATTCAATAAAATGAATTCAACCCTTGGACAGCACCATCAAACATCCCATCACAAAAGTGCTACTGCAAGGGTTTTTTTAAAATTTGCTATATCCATGCTGCTGGAACCAATGGATGGCTTCCCCATGGTGGTGTTTGTTTTTTGGATGGTTGAGATGCTCTAGTAAAAAAAATTGTACTCTACTATTCTTGTACAAAGTGGATGACAGCAACTTGTGATTGTTTTGGCTTGAGTCTGAGTTCAGCCATGGCTGCAGCTGCCAGTTATGATATCCCATATTGCCCCCAAGAAGTAGCAACACATATTTTTCATGGGCACATTCCTCATCCACCAGCATCAGGGACATGTTCCCCCTATGCATGCATGCACACTTTGCTGACCAAACCGTTCTCAATGTCATATAGTTGCTGCCGCATGCAGGGGTACAAGGGACAAATTAATTGGAGCTGCAATACGTTAAATTTAATTGCAATTATTAATCAATTCTGATCATCTCCAATATGAAGAATTGCTATTCATTCCTTGGCAACGCCAATGTATTGAAATGCTTTCTGATGGCATGATTGGTATTGTATGATTTCATGGCAGAAGGAGCAAGTTTACCAAATTTCAGGAAGGAATTCTTGAGTTTTACCATAATTTATCATAGTGCATAAGTAGTATGATAGATAATAATAAGCTACCAGAGAGTCTATCATATGATAGCTCAACAAAAAAGTAATAACACCAACCCCTCTCCCTCAACTTCACATTACTCATTCTTGGCAACCTCTCAACCATTTGGAGATCAAAGGAAACTGCCATTTATAGCAAAGATAGCAGTGGGCAATTTTTTTTCAATCTACTGTAGAACATGTGGCGCTAGTATCATGCAGCAATAGCATAATCACGAGAAAGGAGTACATAGTGTAGGTGCACAATCTCAGTTTGATATGTATTCCTATGAGAAGGTGACCATTTGACAAGAGATTTATTTTCCTATTTATGAGACAATCTCCAGAATACCCAGGACTCCTATCGCACCCACCACATTTGCTTTGACTTGTTTTCTGCACTTTGGCATGGTGTTGTCATGGTTGTGTGCATTTTTGTGGGTTGTGTTTTGTGTTTCGAACAAGAATTTAACAACTTAACTGCTATAAGGGTTCACGGGGAACAAAAACTCCTGCCTCATAGTTTTTTCATGCAGGAATAACTAAAAAAAGAAAAAACACAAATACAACCACAACACAAACAACCCCACCATGGCAAGCTTCCGCCCCATTTGCTTTGACTAGTTTTCTGCACTTTGGCATGGTGTTGTCATGGTTGTGCACATCTTTGGGGGATGTGTTTTGTGTTTGGAACAAGAATTTAACAGCATGAGTGCTATAAGGGTTCTGGGGGAACAAAAACTCCTGCCTTGTAGCTTTTGTAGGAATGTATAAAAAGGAAAAAGCACAAACACAACCACAACACAAACAGCATCACCATGACAAGCTTCCGCCCTCTCTAGCAGCATGGATTTATTGTTTATTACCAAGCCAGCACATGGGCGATGCAGAAGAGGGGTTGGGCAAGGGTGTGGTCAAAGTAATTTAATTAATATTTGATAAAATAAGAGAGCAATTAATTTATATCTAGCTGCAGTTTTTTATGTTCTAAAATGTAAGGAATTGGGCAGCAATTTCAATGGCCATGCTGCCAGGGATATGGCAAGAAGCACAATGCCCGCTGAAGCATATTGGTCACTTCATCAGAAGCTTCTAAACAGTGCCACCAGGCAAGTGCTCATGCTGTATCAGCCTGGCAGATGCCAGGGTCATTGTCATGGTGTAAGAAAGAAAAACAATGCACAACTAACAATTTAGCTAGTGATTATGGTACTTTTTTACTAGTAAACCTATTTTATTTTGACACACAAAAGGACCCTCTACTCAGCTTATCGAAGTGACAAGCTTCATAGAAAAGTGTATTGAGAGCTTTGTAGCTGACAAGCTCAGCTAATTTTTGATGTCTTGAGAATTTTTAGGTGGCCAAAATTGGCAAAGAAACGTAGTTTTTATGAAGCACTAAAAAAAATTTGTCCAATTGGCCCAGTAGTGGTTTTAACTCTGTAACAATACACAAATTATTCTGACTATCTTAGACTTTTTACAGTACTTGGGTTTCTGATTTTTGTATGTTTTCAATGTTAGTGCCATGCAATGGACAGTATCAACAATGAGTCAATCTGGCTCTTTTTTCGGCATCAGTCGATCTGGCATATACTACATAGGAATCAATATTGGCATTAGTCAGTCTGGCAAAATTGTTTTCACATCTGTCAATCTGGCAACAATGAGTTGAACTGTCAAATGTTTTTTTGTAAATAATTTACTCGCAGACTACTGTCCGTATGGTGTGTCATTCTTGCAATTACCTGTGCTGTGGAAGAATTTTTGGCAGCCTGATTGAAGGTTGCTTGTAGGGGTTCAATTGTTCATGATGCATGGAGGAAGTTTGGGGCACACCACTTTGCTCTTTTTGCCACATACATGGCATCATATGAGACAGTGATTGATGAAGTTATGACCATTGTTACAGAACTTATAATATCTCTGCTTTCGCACCCCTTCACACACCAGTGAAGGAGAGGGGCGATTATTATGAGTCTAACTGAATATTGTGATTGGTAATAATACTCGTGGGTTTGAAGCAATGCAAGAGGTCTTTAAGATAACCATGCCACCAACACAGAAGGATGTTGCTGTAGTTGGATTTTTAGAAACAAGGTACAAATGACAAACAGATTCTCAGGAGAGAAACTAAATGCTTTCCAGAAGGCAAGGGCGGGTGACAGGTAGAAAAGATTGGCGCTGAAGCATAAATACAACGCTGTTTCAAAATGCTAGGGATGGTTCTGTAATAATGTTTTCAAGCTCCCTTGTCCTTAACTCATATTTTTGAAGCTACTTCCCCTGTCGTGTCCTCCATTTCCGAACATAGGATTGGACCTGATCGTTCTTCCGATAGTGTATGTACAATTTATTAGTATGCGTGGCCCCCCAGGCAAGGGCATCGGAGTCCGAGGCGTACCGGCTAACTGCGGTAAATTCAGCGGCATCCCTGCACTGATGCACGCACACCTGGACCAATGAAAATTTGAGTAGAATACGATCATTTATGAGGGACACAATATGAAAGGGGGGCGTCGAACGGAAGGCGCGCCCAACTGGCTCGATCGAACATTTTTTATGCACCGCTCACCTCATCCATCACCACCCGCCGACGCTCCCGATCCCACAGCATGATTTGATCTCGCACGTTGGCGGGCACGAGCGGTCGCCCGTCCGACCGTAGCATCGGATGGGCGTGCACGTGCAGGAATCTGAGTATCTGATCGGCCGTCACGCCCAGACGGAAGGCGCCTCGTACGGAGTCACGACTAAGGTGGAAGAATGTCACGTTCGGCAATCGCCTGTACGACTGCACGTCACAGAATAGGCCGAGCGTGGATATGTGTAACCTCGACCGCGTGTACGCGACAACTTGGAAGTTCGTCTGAACAACAACGGCGAGGTGCGATCGGGATGGGACAGGAGCGGCGATGGCCTCCTCGAGGGAACGAGTCGCGGCAACACTCTGCCCTAACGTGCTGCCATCCTCCACATTCCCCCCCCCTCCTCCGCAGGTCACCTTCTCATTGGAGGCTATAAAATTCACCGCCACCCTCGTGGGATAAAACGCGAGCTTCCCGGCCACCCTGCATATGAAGACGAGACCGAACCGACCGAAGTCCTTCATCACTTGCCTCGCCTCCTTGCTCTTTCCGAGCACGGAGATGTGATACCCCTCCCCGACGCGGGTGCTACCCAGGCATATGAGAAAGGACAGCGCGTCAACGCGTATCGCGTCCCTCATCTCGTGATGAGATAGCGAATTCATGTACTGCAACACGAACTGCCAAACCTGCGCGTTGATATCCCTTAACATGAACTCGTACCCCTTCGAGGTGATGACGAGGGGGGCGCGATTAAGATCCTTACCGGCGTAGTCGGGATCCTCCTGCATCAGTCCAATGCGAGTTAGGAATTGTACCATGGCATCGCTTGGCTCCTCGATGATTGCGTTGTTCCGATCGCTCCCGTTGTTACCTAGCTCGTCGTTATTCCCCTCCCTACGATCGCTATCGTCGGACCCGACCAGGAAATGCAACACCGAATCCCAAGACGATTGGGCGTATGCCTCGAGCTCGCGTCGTGTGGGCGGCTCGCGGCTGGGTCTTGTGCCGTCGTTCGCTGTCGTCGTAATCCCGTGACGGGCGTCGATCTGCTCCCTGGTGATTATCGGCCATGGGGACGAGGACGACGTGGAGAGGTACAGTTTCATGGATTCGGCGAATTCCGGCGTCAATCGCGCATCCTTCTCCATAAGCCTTCTCCTCCTCTCCTCCTCGTCCATATTCTCTTCTCCCGCGTCATCGTTCCCCCCCACCCCCACACCGTCGTCGCGCCTCGATAATCCGAGAGTCCGCTCCAGTATCCCCATGGCCTCGAGCCTACTCAGGGCCAACAGTCCATCCCGCCTCGCCGCGCGGCCGGTACCGCCCCGAATCCACCCTCCCAATATACCCCCCACCCCGAACGATCCGCCGCAAGCGACGAGTCGCAATGCCACCTGTCTCGACAATTCCGTGAGGCGCGACGAACGCAAAACCGACGCGACGACGATGGGACCGCGGGGGGGTGGGAGGGCGTATAACGATCGCAGCGCATGGGGTGGCAATCGCTCGAGGTATTCGAAGAGGGATGACGACGTCGACAGGTGAGATTCGCAAGAGTCGACGACGATGGGGGTGGCGACGGCGACGACGGCGGCGGCGGCGGCCGAAGCGGAGGAGGAGGCGAGACCATCATTCTCCTGGGGGGGCGCGGACGCCTTTCGTTTGGTCCCAACCATACGTAATAATTAGAATAGAGGTAGACAACTGACAAGGGATTCAAAAGTCGGGGTGGTTCGAGCACGAAGGGTTATACAGGTGGGTCGTTGACAACCTCATTGCGCCTTTGAGGCCATGGTTCTTATCTCTTGTTGTGTTTTGGGAAGGGACCCAGATCGGGGGGGGCGGGGGGATCGGATGGACAAGCAGACTTTGCCGCCAAAAAAAATTAAAAAAAGGGCTTGAATTGGAATTGGCTGCGGTGACATCACAGTCACTGGCTGCTATTTAAATATCTAATAGTATTGTAAGCACTAGACTTCTCGTGGGATCCTCTCGCGAGGGTCTTTTTAAAGTCGGAGAAATCGAAATTCTGTGGAGACCAGCCCAAGCAAGGTTATGGTAAGTAGATATTATATACGACATTATTTCTCTCTTCGAGAAAGATCAAAATACAAAAAATCTTATCTCATCGTACCCACATCCATAATACTAATATATTATGGATATTATCAAGCAGAGAGAATAAATAATAGGGACGACTTTCCCCATACCCCCATTTAGCGTTTCGCGCTGTCCGTACACCCTCATAAATAAAACAGTTTTTTTTTACCTCACGATGAGATTTTGTATTCGGAGATTCGTGGTTCCCTGACATATCGTATTTGCATTTTTTGTTTACCTCGTCTAGTGCCGCGGCTACATTTTTTGTACCTCCCATGATATTATCATTTTTTGTACCTCATTTGATGAAAAAATACTTTTTTTTTACCTCGCTGTTCTCTAAAATTCATTTAATTTACCTCACTCGTCAGTCCCGCATCCAATCATCTGTATGTGTTTTTTGTTTACCTCACCAGGTCACAATCAATTTTTTTTTTACCTCGGCGTACGAACTCCATATTACTTTACCTCATTGTACTGCATCTGCTTTTGAGTGTGCATTTAGGGTTAATCACTCAAATGCGACAGATCGAGCGAGCGAGCGACACTCACTCAAATGCGACAGATCGAGCGAGTGAGCGACACTCACTCAAAAGCGACAGATCGAGCGAGCGAGCGACACTCACTCGAAAGTGACAGATCGAGCGAGTGAGACCAAAAAAGGCACCACCAATAATGGCATCTTCATCTGATTCACTTTGCAACACTGAAAAGAAAAAGGAATGTGACCGCCTAAGAATAGCTAGGAAACGAGCTAATCCAGTATATCGTGATGCGGAAAGGGCAGGTGACCGCCAAAGAATGGCGACTAATGTAAATGGATGCAATATTAGCTACGATGAGGCAAACTAACACCTATT
>JALLPB010000121.1:0-24401 GCA_036939975.1 Cyclostephanos tholiformis | reverse complement strand
AAACTATGAATTCATAGTAAAACTATGAATTCATAGTACCCGATCGAATATCCATACAGCTAAAAACGAACCTTTTCTCTTGCTTTAAAACTAGGTACTATATATGAATTCATAGCACCCGATCAAATATCCAAATTGTGACCGGACTCGTAGTATTGGTTCTGCCGTTCGATCGTTGATTACGCCAACCCTTTATTTCCAACGCCGCTATATTTAAACGAAGAGAAGAAAATTTCATCTGCTATGGTACAACGGGCAGCTGTTTTATGTCGCCGCGCCGTCTCGGGATGATACTAGGTACTAAGTATCTCTTTTCTCTTGCAAGTGAACGTGAGGGACTCGATCATAATACCTAATATATATAAATATTATCATCACACGCCCCCGCCCAACCCCCCCCCCCCCCCCCCGCGCGCGGCTTCAAATCCAAATATCATGACGGGGTGCTCATCCGCAGTCCGGTCCGTCGTGGGCTCAATAGTTATGCCCCTCGTCGTCGTTTCCCTCCTCTCGTGCGTCGACTTCGTCGCTCCCGCCGTGGCATTCGCCCCCCCCTCCATGACCCGAGATAATGCGAGGGAGTCGCGGCACATACTCGGCACGATGAGACGATGTCCGCCACGACGCGAACGCCGTCATGCCGAGTCGTCGTCGTCGTCGTCGTCGTCGTCGTCGTCGTCGTCGTCGTCGTGTTATCTTCTCGAAGGTATGGGATCCGGTGAACAGGCAAGGGTGGAAATGAAGGNACTCTCAAGTGGGATTGAGATTGGTAAAATATAAGTACTTCGAGTACCTATGAATATCCTAAAATGTAACACGTCGTCGCTAGCCCTGGGGTACCGTCCCCGCTCGCGTGGTGACGACGACAACGATACCGACGGCGGCGACGATCCGCCCTCGGCCCTGCGCGATCGATCGCCGTGGCGGGAGGGCATCGCCGACGTCGAGGACGACGCATACGATCCGTCCTGTCCCGTCGACGACGAGGACTGCCGCGCGTTCTCGTCGATAGCGGGAACCGACCATCGCATGGGAACTAGTACTACGATGTCGTCCGCCGCGCCGTCGTCGTCGTCGTCATCGTCGTCGTCGTCGTCGTCGTACTCCTCCAACCACGACGGGGTCGACGGGGGGGACGTAGTTTACTGCGATGCGATGGACGTCGATTGCATGTCCTTCCTCCTCCCATCCTCCTCCCACGGTGGGAACGACGATGATGTTGACGTCCATTCGTCGTCGAACATTCGTCTCGATGACGCGATACTCGCGGCGGAGCTCGTCGCGAGGTCCGACGTCATCGAGACGACGCGCATCGACGCGAATTGGCGTACGGCGCACTGTCCGACGTCGATGGTTACCGTATTATCCTCCGGTTCCGATCGTCGGATAAGGGGCGTACGCCTGGATGCGTACCCCATCGCGGTGTGCGGCACGTCGACGGGGGATGTGTACGTGATCGATCTCGAGGATGATGATGGTGTGGTTATGGGGATGGCATCGGGCGCGCATCGAGCGGGGGGACGGGATGTTATATCGCACGGCGGTGACGGGATGGACGAGGTGGGGGGGGGGGGAGGAACGATTGCGTCGTGCGAGGAGAGGGCGATGAAACACCTGTACGGCGGCCTCGACTGCGGGGGGGTGATATCGGTGGCGATTTCGGGGAACGTCGTGGCCAGTTCGGGGAGGGAGGGAGGAGCGAGGTTATGGAGGGTCGCTCGTGGCCTTGGCCGGAGTCGTGACAGTCGAATCAAGAAGGATGACGTATATTCCTCGCCGACATCGACATCCTCGATCGGGAAGACGTACGAACGACTCGTTCCGATATGCACCCTCCCCGGCTTACGTGGTACCATCGTCACTCGTCTATCGTTCGATTCGAACGGACATCTCTGGACGTCGTGTTACGACGGCACCGTGCGCGCGTTCGACGTATCCGAACATGCCGACGACGTCGGGGAGGATCGCGCCGCCGCCCTCGTCGATGACGATGACGACGACGCTCGTTCTCGACGTCCGCCGATGGGGTCGCTATTCCGATCCGACTTCGCCGGTGAGCTGATAATTACGCCCCCTCGATGACTCGTGGTCCTCTACCCGTGTGTTTTCCCCTTCGTTTTTTTCGGGCAACTGCTCGTCTCATGCCGTTCGGCTGTCCGCCCATTCTATCTATATCTCTTACCTCTCTGATGATATAGACTCCGTCCTGGACATGCATCTATGCGAAGAGCTGAAGTTGGGCGCATGCGCAACCGCCGACGGAGGAGCGGCCCTATTCGATATGACCGACGGCCAATTCTTCGTTGGGATAATGCCATTCGGGGCGTCGGTCGCGGCGAGGAGCGTACTCATCATGAGGCGTAGGATGGGGATGGGACATGCGGTGGTTTGCGGTGGGTCCGACGGTACAATTCACGTCCTGCCTCTCAATATCGACCCGAACACGGGCACGATCGATCGGGAGGACCCGTTCGTCTTGTCCGATGGACACGATACCGCGATACGGCCCAAGCACGTCGGTCCGGTGATGTGCATGACATCCCCCGGCGACGGTCGATTCGTGTCCGGCGGACAGGACGGCGCCCTCAGGATATGGGACTGTTCCGAGGCAGACGACGGCAAAATCGAGACGAAGTGCATGTACGCGCTCACGGGGTACAAACTTTGGCTCGGGAGCGCGTGGACCGATGGCAAGAGGCTGATATCGGATGGGGGGGAGAATTCAATCGTGATTCGGGACTTCTCTCGTGAGCGGCCGGGAACGAACTAGCTAGGCCGAATGTGAAGGTTTGTGTAAGAGGTGATTATCACGATATATATCGACCTTAACTTGATAAAAACACAACGATGATGAAAGCCCTTGTATTATGATTCCCCATTATTTAGGCTGGCGAGTGTTGAAGCAGCCTCGAACTTAGCGGTGTAGTGGATACTGCACATCCAGCCCGATACAGAGTATCGAAGGCAAACTGACCCATCAGGTGCAGTAAAATTACATAGCCTACTCCTACCACCATGCCACTTACATCGCCGCACCGAAACCCAGCCGCACACGCATCTGGGACCGTGCACCGAGCAGTAGTCTTGTCGCAGCCCGGGTGAGCGCAACCCTTTTGACGGGCGTCATGGGCAACACATTCACCCCCCTGTATGCAATAATTGTTGCATGCCGGCTCAGAGCACTTCTATCTCATGCGTTGCATAGAGCTGATGTTATGAACAGCTCTCGAATTCTCCATCGATCTACATGCTCTACCTACGAAACATCTATCTCCCCTACCATCGAACCTACCCATGAGAGACCAACTCCCCACTCATCCACATTGAACCCTGGAGTGAACGGTTCGCACATTCCTTCATGTGCCCCCGAGCACATCACAGGGAATATGTACAACTAATCGAGGAATCGTCACCAGATACCGATCTTATGTTACTCTTCAGTCAAGTCAACATTTGGTTCAATGAATCAAGAATAGCAGCGACAAACACCAGCGCGTCACAACACCTCCACCACGAACCCTGATCATCACTTTTGTCCAATTCTTGGTTGTCCTCATTCATCTCTTAAATCGGCACGCACATTTATCACAAGATCTGCCTTACTTCGTCACCTAAACTCTTCCCTCCACAAATTCACCCATCACCTCACCAACCATTTAGACTGTGCATCGGCACGAATCACTTCATTTTGTCATTCCAGTTGCCCGTCCAGTCCAAAAACATTCTTTTCTTCGCTCAGAGACCTCCGAGAACATTACATCACACACCATGCCCCTCCAACACAACCACATCCCCTTCCAACTATCCAACCAACGATCTCACTCGAAATTGCAACCCAGGTCCTACATCATAACTCTTCCACCCACACATAAAACTATTGGACAAATTGAGCATCCTTCATTGACACCGTTTATGAGTGGCGCGGCCTTTTCCGATCCCAAATTAAAAATTAAAAGACTGTTCCTGCATCCTCCAAGCATCTACTATCAGAGCAATCGTCCAATCCGACACAACTTCTATGATCCCAACATGCATCTGCACCCTTGGTACCACAAACTCTCTATGTGTATCATGTGAGAAGAAAATGTGTCAGGATGAGCATCTGCTTTTGACACCCCTTGGGGAAGGTCTCCCCTTGTGGATCGATTTAGGATTAGATCTTCACAGAGAAATTCGTTAAATAGTGTACCGTATACCTTGTCTGAGCGACAACTGAAGACGAGCTCATTAGATTTAGTGAATGTCTCTTCAAGTGCCGATGTGTAGTGACGATGGCGGCGCCGATGGAAAGTATTTTATTGACTAGTATGGTATGTATCGTATAGTTATAATTTGACGAGAACAACATCACGATCGGCATTTTGAAAGTAGGAGAGGAATAAATACAAAATTGCGTTACCGACGCCGGGAGCGTGTCAACAAACCGGGGAGGAGAACTCCAGGAACTCTTCCACTCCGTATCGTGATCCGAGGAAAAGATTCACATCTAGAGTATCTCATCACATCAAGACCTCGGGTAAAGCTCCCAGCCAGTCCGCCGCCACCGCCAGAAGAAGAAGAAGAAGAAGAAAAAGAAGGAAGATGATGGCCTCTATCGGCGTCTATCATACGAGCACGAGTTCCCCCGGCGCGATGGGGGGGGGAGGGATGGTAGTCGGCCGCGTCGACGGCGCCACGACGATCCCCGCCAGACATCACGGCAAGGTGTCGATCGCGTCGTACTATACAGCGTCCCACGAGACTTCTCCCCGCTCTTGCGTCGTCGACATCTTTAGCTCCGAGTATCACCATCGTCCTCACCACGCGCGCGACGACGACGTCGAGATGGAGGAGGAAACTCCCGCGGAGGTAGCGATGCTCCTCGCGTCGGTGGCCGACATCGCCAAGAAGGAGATGTCTTGCGGACTCGATCAACGGCCCGATTTGGCCATACCGCACTTTCCGGACCTGTCCTCCTCCGGGGGAAGCGGATTCGACGACGAGCGAATGGACGACTCGAATCGGGAGGGGGCGGAGCTCCCCCATCCCCCCCCGATGGCCATGATGCACTTCGACCACAAGAAGACGAGGGCCGTCTCCCTGGACTATCCGAACTCCCACCACGGCAGGTACGAGCCGGTGGCCGCGTTTCAAGGTCGGCCTGTTCCGACGCCCCCGCCCCACGAGGACGAGGCCATCCCCACCCTCCTCCGATGGCGCAATCTCTCGTGCGACGCCATAACCGATCAGCCTCATCAGGATCGCAGCACCACGTCCACGACATCGCCACCGCCCCTAACCTCCTCACTCCCCACCGGCAACGCGTTAGCAGCATATCCGACTTGCCCACGAGCCGTGTCCATGGCCGAGGCCGCGATCGAGAATCGCCCAATCGTCGTACCGTCGACCGAGGTCGGCGATGGCGCGACTGCGAACGACGACGAGAGGCCGATGAAGCTCATCCTTCGGAAAAAGTTCTCGTGGAAGAATTATCCCGACGTGAGTTTTTGCATTTCTTTCCTCTCTGCCTTGGACTTCGACCCCCGCATTCTCAACAATCACGCCGATTCCCGTCCCTTTCCAATTCGCGATGTGCACCCGCACCACACCCCGAAGCTCGAGGAGTTCCTCGTCGGTGAGAGATCCGGCCGCCGCCTGCAATCCTCTTTTTTTCATTTGCGTTTTTTTTTTCCCGCTGAACTCACACATCTCCTCCCAAATCCGCCCCATCAGCCAATCGGGAGGAGTACCTCCGCCACAGCACCCTCAACTACACCATGCAGCAGAAGAAGTACAACAACTGCCTAACGCAACGCATGATCAAGCTCGCGGCCGAGCACGGGTACATCTTCGACGACTCGGAGTTCTCGTTCGTCACCGTCCGCGATCGCATCCGGTGCTACTTCAAGAGCTACGTTCAGAGCATGAAGAAGAGGGGGGTCGTGATCGGGTACGCCGCGAGGAAGGCGGGCCTCGTGACGGAGGAGGAGCTCGAGGAGAGCGCTCACACCTCTGGGAAGATTTACGTCCCGACGAATTAGGTCTCGGAATGAAAGCGACTGCTCCGTTTTTGCATTCGTATTGAACCCCCTTCCATAAAATGGATAAATTCGAGTAGATTAGATATCGCCCGAGTGCATTGTGCACGACTAGGTAAGGTGGGCACTCAAAAAACTATCGGGGGCGCAGCATGGATGGGAAACGGGCCTGTCCATCACGATGTTGTATTATTAGTTTCGTAGTTATTGTAACTCATTAAAATGCTCTGCGGAATATGGTGGCCAGCACACTTTTTTCTCTCCTGAGTGACGCAGCAGAAGTCAACCTACCACAAAGGTTTGCAGAATCTATCACACGTGACTTTAATGCGTGTCTCTCGCTGATAATTTGTAAAAAGTCGACTGTATTCCGTCTACTATCAATCGCATGGAAGAAAAGGTTTCATGTCGACGTGAATAGATTTTATTCAGTCTAAATTCTACACCATATCTGATTCGAAGGAGAACTCTTATGGAGCTCTGTCACGGTGCAGTGTTGGCGTAGACGACTGAGCTGATCGCGATGCCGGCGAAAGCACGATTGTTCCAATACACGCGCTTTTCGGAAATGAATAAGAATCTTGCGTATCCATAAACTGCCGCCACCCCGAATAAATCATTCCACACGTCTCGTCTATTTCTTGCCAACGCCAACCCTCCCGAAGTCGAGCATCTGACTACTGTTATTGATCCAAATAATCCGGCATAGTATCCCACTGATGCCAATGAAGAGAATGGCGGAAGTGGGAAAACTCTTCTCCCCACTTTCGCAACGTCTGCTCCTACTGGGTATGGATTGAATGCCCCCCAGGCTAAACGCAGTCACGCGGAAAAGTGCAAAAAATTGCGTCTCATATGAAGCAAGAATCGAATCGATATTGGGAAAGTAAGTTTCTCACCTCCGCCGATGAATGTCCAAGTCAACGACGTTGTGACGACGTCGGCCACATACCCGCTGAATGTGACATTGTTTTGCATCGAATCAGGCATTGCGAGGGTGCATCTGCGTGCGATCTGGATGTAATGGGGTAAACAACGATGAAAACCTATTTCCGGGTTGGTCGGGACTTATGCCAGAATTCTTAACTTTCAGTGGCGCTATCGTGTAGGGTGAGCGGATCACGCATTATTATCATGAAGTAGAGTGTGATGTGGTGCCACCTCCAGAGTAAGTGTATCGTACTTTGTACTTTGGATGGTATTTATCGTGCATAGGAACTGTAATTTTTGTGTAGCCGTCGCCCCCACACTTCTTGCTCAAGAGTCGTCCGGATAAACTACAAATTACTAATTATCAAGCCCAATGTCCCACCGCAACGATAGCGTCCAAGAGGAATGGTCCATACACGGAGAAAGGATTCGTTTCTGCGGATGGCCTACTGACACATTATCCATCGACAATGGTCGACCACATACGCTCATACTATTTATTCCTGGAAATCCGGGCGTCATCCACTGGTACACAAATTTTTTGACTCGGATAGTCCAGCAACTAGGTAAAGGGTTCGCCGTACGCGGATTGAGTTATGCCGGCCATGGAGTGGGTGACGATGTTGTAGGAACGAATGATGACCACAGCCGGAGCTTCCGCGGACGAAGGAAGAACGAAGATCTGTGTGAATCGATGAACGCAGATGGCGGGAAAGACATGAGAGTGCCCTGGACAATGGAAGGTCAAAGTGAGTGATCATCTATCACCTCTGTGTTATCAATGAACAAAATCAGAATAAAATATTGTCTCATTTTTACTGGCATATACGCCGCCATAGTCCATCACAAGATACAATGGATTGATAAAATTCTCAGAGACTGGAGATGCGAATTTGAATGTGAACCAAAACTAATCTTCATTACCCATTCCATCGGCGCGTACTTTGCACAATCTCTCCTACTTCGCCGGAGTGACATTCTGGAAAAAACGAAGCATATAATTCATCTCATGCCTTTCATACGATTTGACCCACCTCCAATGAAAAAACGCCTCCTCTCTTATGCTGCATATTCTCAGAACTACACAATACCGATGATGACGGCATTGACGAGAGTTTTAACGACTGCGTTGCCTCGGAATTGGATTGACTCATACCTCAAACAGATGGGTATGGATTGCACGAAGGGGAGAGAAATAGCGATGGATATTTTCATGAATACGAAAATGGTGAAAAACCATTTAGTACTGGGAATGCAGGAACTTCGCGGTGAGATTCTTCACTCTACAACAACTTTTGCGGATTGTATCTAATGAGAATGTACTGTGCGTTGCTCGAACATATTGCAGAGTTGCCGGAGTATACAAATGTAAGATCGAGACAAATGTGCTTCTGCAAACGTGCCAATGAGTACTTCTCTTTGTCGCTCACAATGTTGCTTTCAATCATGTCCGCGCTTATTGGAATTGGTCAATTATTTATTCAAAGGATGTGGCTCTCAGGCTGATAGGAAAAATCACTTCTACATCTTTTTTATTTTGCGGAAAAGAGTGAGTTTGGGGTTGCATATCAAGTGCAATTTCATTACTGGAATGACTGTGGTACTCCTGATTCTTAGCACATAGTATTGATCGTATATTGCTTTTGAACAGTCATTGGGCTCCCGAATTTCACATGGAAGATTTGAGGCGTTTGAAATGTAATTCAAAGATTCCATCAAATATTCACATTGGCTACTTGGAAGAGCTTCGTCATGATTTCATTGTGCGCCTAGATCAAGTTGACCAAGCAGTGTCCTTTTGTGTGAATAGAATAAAAAGTGGTGGCCAGGTCTCTGAACATTTAAGATCAAGACTGTAACTCATTGGACATGCTTCCAATGAGAAATGATGCACTAATTTATATGCTTTTCCAAGCAAGTCAACAATGATAACTAGTAGATCGTTCGCATATATAGTACTTCGGTCATTTCTCTCGAGGCAATTTTCCGAGACAACACTTGTCATTACATCACAAAATCAACCTTTTTCTCGCCGTTCCCAATGTGACGGAACTTTCGCTATCGTCAGAGTTTTTTCGCTTCTGACAGGAATTCTGCTCATCCTGAGTTATTGGTTGTGAGTCTTGCTGCATCTGATCTCCATCCATTTCCGCAAATGGGAAGACTTCGAAGGCACAATTCGGCCCCGCTTCCATCATGTCATTTTTCTGGTGATACCAATCCTGAAATACATGAGTGAGCATCTCGAATTTTTCATGGGAGCGACAAAAGACACGCACAGTACGCCGCACAAAATCACGAGGAGTATTCATTGGTAAGTTTTCCACTTCTTTCGCGATGGGCAATTTGTCAATAGGATTGTTGACATTCATCTGTTCATTCTTCTCCAGAAACCTCATTTGTGAAACTGGATTTTTCTCTTTGCTCCCATAATGAAGCTCCCTTTTCTCCACAATGAAGTCTTCTGGATGAAGCATCATTAGTTTTGAATCCTTGCTATTGTATCGAGCCGGTTCTCCGGAGTATCTCTCGTGCTGATTTAGCAATTCCACCTTCATCTCATCCTCCGACATTTTCCAGAATTCGTCCCCGCCTATCGTTCCCATTTCCACCTCGCCCACTCTCTTGTAGATTTTATGACTTCTCCAATCGTTTAGGAGCTGCCTCAAGCGGTCAAGGTGAGATGACGGATTTTCCAAAGCTTTGTCTTCGATAATACTGGAAATAGTATCATCCATCCGAAGAAACAGCCGTGGATACACTGAGCAGCAAAGAATTGGAAATGGCGGTCAATTATCGCTATATCCATGTACATTTCAAAATATGATCATTCACTTACTCCAAGCTCGGCTGATTGGTAGCCGATGGTATGCAAAGCCGTCGAATCTCGACGGCACTGGGAATGCAAAGCGGTCACCAGCCTGAGTCAGGAAAAGCATGCAGTAATGTTTGTCTGCCTCCACGAGCAAGTCAACCATTTGTACTGTCGTATGAAAAATTGATGATGAGAGAAAAAACCGGCAAAGACAAGAACAGATTCACGATGAACGTACATTCCGCAGCTTTGGTTTTCTTGTGCGTATACTGGTGATTCGTTCAACAAAATCAAGACGACGTCAATATCTTAGACGACGGAACATATATTGAGAAATAAAGTGAACGCCAAAGACTTACAATAACCTCGTGATTTTTCATTCTCTGTGCAAAAAATCCCATCGCTGATGAAACATGCTTCTTTGGATAACATATCATGGCATGCAATCCCGGATCTGAGGGGTTCCTCTTGCACTTGAAGCAATTGCTTGGGTTGGGGCACATCCCTCTTGCAACCCTCGCATCCCTCAAAAAAATCTGCAAGCTAGTTGTTTTAGAACCGAACGCAGCGAGCGAGTCTCTATCGTAATAATCAATCTTATCGACATCTAATCCGTTGTGTCTGTTGCTGACAATGTCGTAAAGGAATTCCTTGTCCGGCGGCCTACCAAAAAATGTGCGTTGAGGAGATGGCGCATCGGGTTCGTCCAAAGGCGAGCCCATCACGCACTCTTTGATGAAAATCCAATCCCTAGACGTGAATGGATCATACTCGTTCTCCTGGCCCACGACGCCAAACTTCTCTCTATCCGTTCCATTACCAATTTGTCTCAGCGGTTCGTCTGGCTTAGTCCAATCGATTTCCAACCCCACCGAGGCCAGTGCAGCATCGATCATCATCAAAGATGTCCTTTCGTGCTCATATTTCACCGGTAGAGGCGGCATATCTACACCGTGATCTTCCTTGAACCTCGCGTTCCTATCCTTGTACTGTTCAGGATGCTCCTCTTCATTCTTGCGCGCCGCCCTGAGGAACGTCTCAAAGACGTGAGAGTACGGACCGTGACCGAGATCGTGACATAACCCAGCAATGCGAAGGCAGAGAATGTCCTTATCAGTGACCTCCAACGCGGGCTGCTTCTCCTGTATCAACTCCCCGACCTTTCCGGCCAGCTCCATCACACCGAGACTGTGCTCCTTCCTCGTGTGCGTGGCGCAGGGGTAGGCATTGTAGGTGGATCCCAATTGCCTCAAGTTGACGAGGCGCTGCACCGGGGGACTGTCCAGGATGACCTGGACGGCGGGGGGGATGCTTATGTTATGATGCACGACATCGTTACATTCGCGTGTGTCCACGCTCATCGGCCAAACCGTGAACTTGTTGCCGTTGTTCGCGACAAACTCCCGCGGACGCGTCATGGGGGTGCCGAGCGTGTAGTCATTGTGATGACCGTTGCCGTTGTTCGCGGAAACTTCCCGCGGTCGAGTGGGGGGAGTACCGAGTGCGTCGTCATTGCGAAGACCAATCGTCGAGAACCCTCGGGCGTGAGGAGCGGCAGTCAACATCAACCCTCGCTATGGTCGAAGACGAACTCAACACAACCCGCCGCCGCTTTAGCCGTTGTGAGGTATTTCATGACGCAGGCTGCGACCTGAAAGGGTCAAGGAACCTACTCCTACGTACGTAGGATGGATGCCAGAAACGGTCGCCAGTATGAGAAGAGGTGCAAGGGAAGAGAGAAAATGCCGATCGGAAGAGATTCAGATAAATGATCAAGCAAGACTCTAAAGCGACAATTTAATAACTACGGGGCTAAGTCGAAGCAGCAATGGAAAGACGCCTTGTTTGAGCCAATAAATGCACTTTTCGGAAATCAGGGACGAACTGAACGTTACAAACAAATGGTGCTATCAATGACGAGGCCAAGAGCGATTTCCTCGGTATCATACACCACCAACGACCCCACAGCGCGCTGGCGGCCGTGTCGTCAACTAATCATCCACACATTTTAGTCACAATAGAGATTGAGAAGCTAGGTTCTTTTATGAATAGAAGAGTCCAGTGTTGATGAAAATTAGGCGGTCATTTGGTTATAATCTTCATTTGCATCGCTCTTTTTACCGCATGTCATGCAAGGTACAGTTTCATCAAAACCCAGTAGATCATTCAGAGTCCCACCACCGTCAATATTCGCGGGCGGTGAAACAGCGGTAAAAACCCACAACTTGATGGTAAGATCTTCTGACGCACTAATGAACGATCCCGGCGATGCAGTCGTAATCGATGTCACGGGTGCGGTGTGGCCCGTGTAAGTTCGGATACAGCTAGCTGAAAGGCCATCCCAGACCTTGATGGTTTTGTCCCTAGATCCCGTCAAAAATGTAACGTGGTCTACGACTGCCACGGTCGTCACGGCGTCAACGTGTCCAACAAAGACTCGCAAACAAACGTCCATTTCCAAATTCCACAGGCGTGCTGTGCGATCCAGGCCCCCCGTCAGTACTACTTGCGGGGATATAGATGCCACTGTAAGTACAGCCCCTACGTGGCCAACAACTGTTTGGTCACTTTTTTTAATCAAAGATGGTGCCTTCAATCCATTGACTGTATTAAACGACGACGATGAAGTCGATAACGATGGAATTTCATCCCCAAAGCTGGGACTAGAATAGCCCACATCAATTTTTTGTTTCGAGAAGAGGGTTCTCCATATTTTGATAGTGCCATCCTGTCCCGCGGAAGCGAACCCGTCAGACGCTCTGAGGGCGCAAATAGAATGAACCTTGTCTACGTGTTGATCGAAAATAGCCAGGCATATCCCATCTAACATATTCCACATTCGTATCTTGCCACTCTTGTACCCACACACAAAAAGCTCGCGTGCATATCCTTCATCAACGGTCTCAGGCGATGTTGATGTCGATGTCGAGGATGCAGAAGCTGTGTCCAAATGTGCGATGGAGGTAATCTTGATCGATTCAGTAAAATCTTTTGGTATGTCAGTCACGTATGACCGGTAGCAAATTCCGGTCCGAGAATTCCATAGCCTTGCCGATCCATCAGAACTACCCGTGAGAAATATCACGCCTTCGTCATCCCCAACTTCATGTTGGAGTCCACCGCTACCTCCGTTCAAGGAGGACACAAGTCGTCGGTTTTCCTTCGACAGCATCACAGCTGCCATGCATGTGACGCCCTCCGAGTGTCCTCGAAAAGTCCTCACGCATTTCTTGCGTATGTGACCGATTCGGTTGGCATTCGTATCCCAAAGCCTAACGGTCTGGTCATCGGAGGCGGAAAGAAAGCGCAGGCGTGGTAGTTTGGTGTCGGAAATGATATCCTTCGCCTCCTCGAGGAGAGTCTTACGTCGTGTGATGAGTCCCGGCATATCCACGTGCATTTTACTACCGCCGCCGGGACTCATTTTCGCGACCGCCGCGACCGCATTCAAAGCCGGCGATGACCCCAAGGACGTCCTCGTGCGCATGTCGATGTCGTCGCGATCATCGTCCGGCGCGGGTATCGGCACGATGCATGTGATATTGCCCCTGTGGGCCCAAAGACTCTCCTTGCAGTACATCCCCGTCTCGACCACGTCCGTGCGCTCATCGAAGGCTTCCGCCAGTTTAATCAACGTATCGTACAGACTCGCGACGACATTGACCAGCGCATAATTGTTGAATGTGCCCTCCTCTTCGAAGTAATCCTCCACAAGAAATGTCAATATGACCTGCGGTATATCCTCAATAATTACCGAGAAGAAGAGGAGATACCCCATGCTGATCTTGTCGTACCCCAAAGTCCTCAACAGCGGCGCCGCGACCCTACCGTCCGTCGCGAGGGTCAGCCAAAGCGCCGTGCCCAACACACATACGACGAGGATGGTCGACATCAACGCCGGAGGGATCAGGTAAGGCCGACCGTACGCGTCTGGATCCTCTAGGTACTTCGCTCGGTATTCCCCGTTCCCACTGCGACAGTGGAAGTAAAACGCCCAGTCGGTGACTACGTCGAAGTCCGACGCCAGCGACGCCAGGCATTTCGACGCCTTGCATCGCTTCCGACGCTTGCGCGTCGCCGGCGGCGCCATCGTGGGCGGCTTGGAGGAGGGAGCAGTCGCACCCTCCCTCTGACGATTCATGTGATTTGAGGGGGCGTCGTCCGAAATCATTTGGTACCGCCAGACCCCGTCATCGTCATCGATATTAGCCGCCGATGCGCGGGCGACGCGTTCGTCCCTGGCCAGCCCCCTCTCGGAAGGGATGAGCTGCTCGAATATTGCCGCGACCACCATATATAACGTCGGGATTTATTCTAGAGGTTCGGCGGTGGGCGCCGCCGACGGTTTAAAGAGAGCGATTCGGTTGTTTTCAGTGGTCTTTCAAGTTGTTGTGAGTATCGTACCCTCATTTTTTTTTTAAGAAGTGTCCATAGCGAGGATGGAAGTATCGTAACGTTACTTTCTCGATAAGCGAGAAATGCAAGTCATTCGATTGATTCTTATACGTACCTATTCCCGCGTGAGGTATTTTAGAGAACGAAAATTACCACCAACAGAGGAGTAGATAGAGAGGAATAATTTATTTTATGTACATATTATTATTATTGTAAGTACGAAATATTTTTTACATACCACCTTTTTATTTTTGAGAGCAGTGCAATCGCGACGGCACGAAGTCACACAAAAAACAATTCATATGTTACTCTGACAACAAGGCCTCATCGTCGTTCGCATCATATACATTGTCGTTCGATGAAGCCGAGAACGCTATTGCGTATGCTGGCATTGTTCATCCTCGCATTGTTAATCGTACAAACACTTCTCCTCCTATCCAACGAGTCGATCGTCGGATCATCATCGTCGACGCCGACGACGCTCGGACGGGACGTCGTCGTCGGCGGCGGCGCGAGGACGGGGGGGGAGGCCGTCGTCTTCCCCCATCATCGCACCGCGCCGTTCGATGGCAATGCGACGACGACCTTCACTCCCCACGAGTTCCTCGCGGGCCGTCGCGAGGATTACGTCAACCTCCCCCTACATCCGGCGGATGGGGAGGATCCCGACCGCCGCGACGACGAGGTGCGAAGGTTGACGATGGAATACGTGCCCCCCCCGTCGGAGGAACTGATGCACGTGTCGCCCATCCCCCCGGGACGTAATGCCATACTCGGATTGGCATCGTACCCGACCTTCGCGATCGGATGGCGTCGACTCTTGGGGTCGCTGCGTAACGCCGGGTACGACGGTCACGTGATAATGGGGGTGAATCCGAATTTGCCGGACGAGGAACGGGACTACCTGGACAGGATGGGCGTTACCTACTACGCCGTCGAAGTCGTCGATTGCGATCCGTCCATCCTCGATGAAAGGGTCGCCGAGGGCGGGAAGGAGGAGGGGACGAAGAACGCGGTCCGCGCCAGGTGCTCCGTGGGTTTGGAGGACCTCAAGCTCGAGTGGGGACGGTACGAGATGGCGAGGCGGTGGTTGCGCGCATGCGAATCGTGTACGGGATGGAGCATGGTCATCGACACGCGCGACGTCTTCTTCCAATCCGATCCGTTCGCGGTCCTCATGGAGGAGTATACGCGGCATGACCTGCTATTCGTGGAGGAGATCGCGAATCATACCAACACCCTCCCGAGCGGTGGGCCGCAAAGGGCGACGAATTTGGGACGTAGCAATAGGTTCGTACATCACACCGTACCGTGTTACGGTAAGGACGTAGTGCGCGCGTACGAATTGACGGATCGTCCGATGCTATGCTCGGGCACGGTAATCGGCACGCGGGATGGGATGCATCGGTTCCTGTCCGTGCTCGTGGACGAATTCCGCAGGAATAACCGCAGTGGCAAACCGGAATGTCGAAGTCCCCACACCACGGACCAATGGACGATGAATCACATGTATTATCGTGGAAAATTCGGTAGCGTGTCAACGACGAGGACGTTGCCCTGGGGTACAGGACCGGTATTGACGGTGGGAACGCCGTGCGTGGACCAACGAATCGAGGATGTACGCGCGCGCATCGGACGTAAGGACATGATAGTCTTCGATCCTCATACCGGTTTGATACTCAACCCGCACGAGGAGGATGGTAGTCCGGCGCGAATAGCGCCGATATTGCACCAGTACGATCGCTGTGGCAAGTGGATGAGAGATTGGTTCGAGGAGCACAGGTCGTTGTTTAACGCGGGAGGAGGAGTGAGGTTGGAAGACGAACCGGCGGTAGCGTGGGTGCGTGCGGCGATGAATGTCAGTTCGGAGCGATGAAATGAAGTTCCCGCGCCTGTTTACTATATGCTCTCGATTAATATGTACGTGCAATGCCAAAAGCAATGCTGCATACAAAGGGAGGAGTTTATAAGTTATAGCGGGACCGGTCCGGTCCATTCCGCGGGAACCTCGTGTGTCGAATATCTCGCTGGGGGAGGCTGGGGATATTTTTTTATTTTACACGGAGTACACTCCAAGGAGAAGATTATGTCTGTTCGACGTGTCGGACGGTCTAATTCTCGATCCTCATGAGGTGGGCAGGCGGCTGCATCGTGCGCGTTGTCGCCAGCGTGCACCAAGAGATGAATGCTGTTCCACTTAGACGCGATGCCGTGGTTTTCGAGGAACGTTGACGAATCCTCGCACCCTCGGACGGAGCCGGACGATGAGCTTGTGGTGATGCGTGGGAGGTTAGGGCGGACGTTTCACTGCATAATATACACGGCCAAGGATTTCATGCATACGTTGCAAGTACAGATTGGTCGAAGACATATCATTTACACTATTATTATTAGCTCAATTTTTACTGTACGCGGAAATCGCCCGGCCTCATCTTGAATCCGCACGCGCCCACGACGTCCGCCGTCTCGAACGTAGTGCCACTGCGCGCGTTGCACTGGTAATTCAACGACAGGTTGACGATGAAGTGAAACCAGTTCGTCGGGAGGTACAGCACGTCCCCCCCATGCAGGACCACCTCCTGCAGTAGCGCGTCCTCGAAGTTCGGACGTTTCGCCCGCTCCATCGGATCGCCCCAGTCGAACGACGAGTGACGTACGCTCGGATGACCCACGGGATATAGAGCCATTCTGTTGCACTGCGTCGGACTTGCGAGTACGTACCGCCTCCTCCCCCCCAAAACCGCGATCGTATTCCGCGACATGTCGAAGTGATTCGCGGCCGTTACCCCGCGCATACCGAATCGACAGTTTATCCCCCGCTGCTGCATCGGATCGACGATGTAAAATTCCGATTCAGGCTCGCGCGGATCGAAGAAGGCGAGCTCGTTGTATAAGAAATTGCTAATGGACGACCCGTCCTCGACCTCGCGGAGGTTGGCATTCACATGGAAGTAGTAGTATTTCTCCTCCTTCGCCTCCTCCCTATCGCCGTCATCCTCGTCGTCATTTTCATTCCTCGCGGCGGCATTCGTTGCATCATCATCTAGGGGTATGTCCCCCCCCCCTCCTCCTCCCCTCCACTTCCCCGTGCGTCCATCCTTCAATCTCATCCGTCGTTCCCTCAACGAATCGGCCCTCGCGATCATGTCCACGTCGTCCAGTGCCCTCCCCTCCCTCCTCAACGCGTGCTCGAGCCACTCCCCGAACGTCATTTCCACCTCGTCGTTCGGGGGCAATACGTAGTCCATCGTGGGAGGAGGGGGATCCCCCCCCCGTCCCCTCCTTTTACCGTCTACCCTACCCCCCCGTCCCCCCATCGCCCCCCCCCTCCCCCGGAGTCGGTACCACATGAAATTCGCATCGGTGGACCTCTCGACGCGATATTTCACGTCATCCCCGAGCGCATCGTGCAGGTACTCGCGATCGTCCTCCCATCGTCCGACGACGTCCATGACCGACGGATCGCCCCGCACGACGAAGGGCAATTCGGCATCGCGATACGCACGCGCCCTATCGAGCTGAGTACGATGATCGAAGACGCACAATCCCTGATGTACATCCCTCGTGCCGCCGCCGCTTGGGACCTCGTCGACGTCGTGGGGGGACCACGATCCCAGCACCTCCGATGCCCTCCACGATTTGGGATATCCGGGGGGCGGCATCGACGGACAGTCGTACACGTCGTACCCGACCGCGGACGGCGGATACTTCGGCACGTATCGACGATGGTACGACGACGACGATGCATCGCCGTGCCTCGACGAGCGTCCATCGTGCGATTCGACGTCGCCCGTCGTGCTCGCCCTCGACGTACGTCGACCGCCCTTCGTCCGACCACGAACGAATGGATCGCCCCCGTCGCCGTCGACGTCGTCGACCCCCGACGGCGTCGATATGCGTCCGATGACGTAGTACGCCGGAACGGCGATGATTGCGAAACGTGCGATCGCTAGCACGAGAAGTCTCCCCGTATCGATGATGGGAGTGGCACGATACCGTCGTCCCCCCCTGCGCCTCATGGGGGGGGGAGGGGGGGGGAGGGGGATGGTGGTGGTGGTGGTGGCGCGCGATCCGTCGCCGCCCCAACGGTCGACGTGATAATGACGACGACGACGGCCGTCGTCGTCGTCGTCGTTTTCGTCGTAGTTCTCGTTGTCGTTGAGACCGTTGGCGACGGCGACGATCCTCCTCGCGACGACCGCTTTCCCCCTCGATGTCATGATGGCGGAGGATGTGACCTGCGCATAATATCCACCCCGCCCCCCCCGATGTTGAAAGACGATGATAACGCGCGGGGGGGGGGGTACGACGGCGGTGTAGTATGCTGTTAGTTCGACGTGTGCTCAAATAATGTCACCGCCAGACATGAACACGGCGTCGTTGCATAACTATTTTTTTTTTCATGTTTATTTTTTTATCTTTTTGTCAATGCTTCCTCCTGTCCGTTGCCCGTCCCGCCGTCCGTACATCCGTTACGAAGGAATACGAAGTTAGTTCGTCTCTTCTCGCACGGCTCGCGTGTTCGACTATTCCTCTCTCTTATTGAAAAAAAAAACCCAAAAAACAAAAAACAGAGCTTTTGGACTCAAATTCATGGTCGAATCGATCGAATGATTCGAACGCCGGAGCCAGGAAATTTTCCCATTGACCGAACTATGTCCGACCTTTGGGTTTTTTCTCTTGATAAACGAACGCGCTACCTAGATGAGGCACTGGGTGGGGACTTAATTTTTGATGGGAAGAGCGATATACCGCGGGATGTGACTCGTGTCATGATCCACCCCGTACATCGGTACGATTAAGGACTATGCATTCATGGGCTGCGAGCAGTTGACGACTGCGAATCTCGGCAAGGGGCTGGAGAAGATTGGAACGGCGGCATTTGATGGATGCACATCGCTACATGATGTGAACAGTGGCGAGGGGCTGGAGGAGATAGGGAGGGCGGCATTTGATGGATGCACATCGCTGCGTGAGATTTCGATCTCCCCCACAGTCAAGGTGATCGGGGACGATGCATTCAACGGCCGCAGGCGGCTGACGACTGTGAATGGTGGCGAGGGGCTGGAGGAGATTGGGGAGGAGGCATTTAGTGAATGCACATCACTGCATGAGATTTCGATCCCCCCCACCGTCAAGGTGATTAGTTATAGAACATTCTATCGTTGCGCGCAGTTGACAATTGTGATTCTGAACAAGGGGCTGGAGGAGATTGGGAATATGGCATTTGGCAAATGCACATCGCTTCAACGCCTCGTCATCCCCTCTACTGTCAGAGAAATTCATCAGAAGGCATTCATTCGTTGCACAAGATTGACGAGCGTGGTGTTCTGCAATGAAATCCAAGAGTTCGTGTCCACAGAGGAGTCGATGCGGAATTGGTGGAATTGTGGAGCTCATGAGAAGTCCCTGAGTACTTACTGCTTTCTTGTCAGATGCAGTACTCCACATCGTTTGGGTCGTGTACGACCCATGAAATGGCAAGCCAAAATTCACGAAATGCTACAGTGCATTCCTTTGATCTCCAACAAGGTTCAGGAGTCTTATTTTGATGCCATCAATTCCAAACTAAATCTCTATGAGAATTTGAGGGAAGCTTTTCCATTGCTGGAGCTTGCTATCTGGAAGTCTGAAATATCCGAAGAATTTGGCCAGAATATCAACAGTATCACCAAAGAGATGAAGATACAAAGCCGTACTGATTCTCTCTCAATGGTGAACAAAAACTTTCCATTTGTTCTACCCTTCCTGACAGATAGTGATGACGGCAGCAATGTGGTCAAAAGGGAAGATGACGACGACGAATGTGACAGTGACAGCGACAGCGATGATGACAAAGAGGACAACTACAATGAGGGCAACGATGATGACAGGGAGGATGACTAGGAAGATGAGGAAGATAGAAGAAGATAACACTGAGGATGATGATCCATGCGACAGAGATTATGGTGACGAAATGGGTGTCTTACCTACTGTTTGCTTGGGAGATTAGACGGTGACGCTGGCATTAGTGGGGCAGCGAACTGCAATGGGAGTCAACAGCGACGGCAGGGAAAGGCTCTCTCCTCCTCAAAGAACGATCTCTCTAGAATTGACCAGCGTAGTACAGGTTGGCTGGGAGCGTTTAATTTTCCAATCGTCAGAGCAGTTTAGTGCAACATTCGAACTTCGCTGAACAAAAACACCACCTAGATTACCTTAACACGTTTAACTATATATTAACTCTCCCCCAGCGCTGCCATTTTCAACCCAACTTATCTTGGTTCCCCCAAAGGCAGCACCGCCCAAGGGCGAAACCCTCGCCCCGGACTCCTGCAAACTCATGTCCCATACGCCCATGGTCACTACGCACGAATCCAAGCCGGCTTTCCTGCATCCCATATTCATTGCCACGCCGAAGCCTTGCATCAACTCGTCGGATCCGATACCCAATACGTGCATCCCAACGATCTTCTCGTCGAAAAGATTTTTTTCTGTGTTCCAACCTGATGAATGTGATTTCCGGTCACGGTTGAAAGGCACTTTCAAATCTTATGACCTCTAGTTCCAGACCCCCTCTATTCCAACTAACTTTGGACCCTAACGAAATTGCTCCTTGAAATAAGGACATAAAGACCACCAAAGATATGTATCACGATCATACGCATATTGGAGGTTTCATGTGTTAATATTTCATCGAGAGTGACACGGGACACATCAATTCTTGCCGTTGCCGTGGTGACACGTTACTTTCGTCAACCCCGTCCCATCCCTAAGGACAAATAACCTTCATGTTTAATGGCGTGTCTGCTGATTTCTGAATGATGTGCATGTGTTCCATATGAACCAAAAAATGTTCACACTTCTCGTGCCGATTTCAGAAAACGCCACCAATCAACGCTCCTAACACCATCCCATCAAGAATCTTGAAACCGTCACCCCAATACCTGAAGATCAAAGAAGAGAATGCGGACGTTACCCCGGAACATTGGATAACTATTAATCAACAATATGTGTCATGGACGCAAAAACAGTCGGGTAGAAAAATGCGCTCACCCGTCGCGATGGCATATCCGAATACCCCCCAAAACGTCGCCGCGATTACCAATGAGGATCGTCGGTTGGACCTCTCGACGCACTCGTCGCTATCGTCGTTATCGGCCGCAATCAACCCCGCGGCGAACGCCGCTGCCGTCGACGGACCGCCGATCGCGGCATTGGACGCCGTTAGCACCTCCTCCCAAGTGGTGGCGATCATGGACGATATGCCCAAATACGTCCCGAGGCGCATGACCGACCACGAAAGCGATATGGTCGTGACGATGTGCACGAATAGCGCCAGTGACGCAAATCCCAACGCGGACGGTCCGCCGGCGACGGCCGACGATAGGTCCGCCGCGGACCCGACGGCGGCGAAGAGGAGGTAATAGCACATGTCCGACAGTGCGGGCGCGATTACGGGTATTGCGTCCAACGAGTCGCGCAACCTCCTGGTGTAATGTGAAAGCTGATGACGACGTTTATTGTTGCGATTGTTGTTGTGATTGTCACTGGTTGAGCGACATGAACGCGAGATGTATCCAATCGATCGCTCGAGGGCCATCCCTAGCACGGCGAGGAATGCGCACATCGTCCCCGGGGGGTTGAACGGCCGTGGGAACGATGCGGTCACCCACCGTTCCAGGCGGGTGGAAATCGATACCGAGGCGAGAGCGACGATGGACGAGATCGCCGATGCGGATATAGTCGCCCCGCGCCAACGAATGGACGCTCCCGTCGTCGTCGAGGAGGCAACCTCGATACCCCCTTCGCCATTGGCATCCAGGTCCCGATCCCGTCTTCCTACGGTCGATCCTCCGTATGACGACCCGTCGTGGTACATGGTTCCCCCCGCTCCCATCTTGTACTTTTCTCCCACCTTCACCCCCCCCGCCACTCCCCCGATCGTCGTCCTCGCGTCGCCGCCGCCGACGTCCTCGTTTGGGAATAATCGACGCAGCATCGACGTCGACCTCGACATGTACTGCAACAACGCGAAGTACAGCGCCATAACGACCAGGTCCGCGGCGGCCATGCCGCCGAGCGCCGTCTTGGCGGATACGTCGTCGATGTACCACCCGATTCCGCCGTTCCTCGTCAATAACTCAGTCGCGGTCGCGAAATAATTGACCGTGCCGCCGATGTAGGACGCCGATAGGCACCCGGCCACGACGGCGCCGATCGTCATCCCGCGCGTCTTCCCCCCCCCCCCATCCGCCCCCCCGGGCCGAATCGTCGTCGGCGTCGGCGACAAGTCGACGATGCGATGGGACGCGACGCATCCCAATACCGATCCGAGACAGCCGGACGCGAACGGCAACGCCATCCCGCGAACGGCGCGCCACGTCGACGTCGTCGTCCCGCTCGGACGATGTCCCATCGAGGGCGCATCGACGACGTCGTGGACGCCGTCGTGCTCGAGGTCGATGGCGCCCTCGCGAGTCGACCGCGACGGGACGACGACGACGTCGTCGTCGAAGGGGACGAGGGACGGGCGAGAAGTAGAAGACGACGACGACGATGACGATGACGATGACGACGACGACGACGACGACGACGATGACGATGACGATGACGACGACGACGACGACGACGACGACGACGATAGAAGCGCGAATATCAACGACATCGGCAACACGACCTCCCAGCACGCGTCGTACAGGCGGTGATCGGTCGGCACGACCATCCACCCCCGCCCCCCGGACCATCGTCGCGCGACGTTGGACCAAAGCGCCGCCGCGAGGAGCGCACCGACCCGTCCGGCCCCCCCGCCGCCCATCCTCGTCTCGATCGCATGGCCGGACAATGCCGAGAGTAGTACGATCGATCCCGGCGCGAGGGCGTCATGCCAATGATGGGCGCACGACGACGAGAACGTGCTTAGGCCGAGGCCACCGCCGCTCGATGACGACGACGACGACGACGACGACGAGAGCGACGAATGTAGCGACGATCGAGGACGACGATGATGACGACTACGACGATGCCGACCTTGGTGCATCGCGCCGCGATCCGAGATATCGTCGTAACGGAGGAAACGACGATCTTGAGATGAGGACGTCGTCATTCCCCCCCCCCCCCCCCCCCCTCGGCGCCACGTCGTCGTAATCGTCGTCGTCGACGGCGATGTAACGGCATGGCCGCTCACGGCGAAGGACGGCATCGTCGCGATGATGACCGCATACGCGGCCGCGACGACGAGCGCGCCACCGCCATCGCCACCACCACCACGTCGATATCGAACGGGGGAGGACGACGTCATAGTAATCGTATAATATAATATAATATATATCGCGGGCGGCGAACGCGACGCACACGCCCCTCGTACCCTCTCACCCTCCCTACCCTCGCTCCACCCGTGTGCTGCGTCGTCGTATCGCTCCTCTTACACACACACATCATATATATTTAGGACTGTGTAAAATAAGCATCTTGAGTATTATAAAATAAGCATTTCCATTATTTACTCCTTATATGAAATCGTAATCAAATTATTTATCCAGTTTATCCAAATAAAATAATTTTCGGTATACCTATATTACACACCATTATTATTTTCTCACTTCTCACACTCCTACCTCTAGAGGAGAGATGTCGAGAATGACAACGAACGACGAATAGATAGCGCGCGAAGCAACAATGTAATGCGACGATATGGGATGAAACCGGCGAGAATTGTCCCCCCCCCCACCCCCCCCTCCTCCCGGTAGGATCCGGACCCGCGCGGTATGTGGGTGGGGGGGAATCGACGTGCGACCCATCCGGTTACCCGATGATATTATTTGGTGGGGGGGTGCCAGATTCGAACACCGGAATACCGAGCCCGGGTGGGGGATGCAGGTCAGGTGGTGGTGGCGGGGGAGGGCAGGCAAGAGTTGGTTCGTTTTCCCCTTAATATAATATATATATTACGATGACGTGAGGGCTGTCGCACTTGATTCCATGCATGGATGGCCGCGCAAAGCGGTGGAGACATGCGTCGTGTACTCTCGACGCTTGAATTTTCCCCCCGTGGCCCATTGTGCCCCCCCCCGACCACCAACTCTCACCATCCCCGGGGATGGATGACGATCGGGAGGTGCGACAAACGAAGGATACGTCGTTTCGGTCCTTCGTCTCCCGACGAGGCCGTGAAAGAAATCGCCGGTTCTACCCCGTCTCGTGGGATGTTGAAAATCGCCATGAAACATCATTCGACCCCCCCCCCCCCCCCCCCCCCCCCCCCC
>JALLPB010000120.1:0-22647 GCA_036939975.1 Cyclostephanos tholiformis | reverse complement strand
CGGTGTTGTTGTTGATGGTGGCGTGGGCGTTGACGTAGTTGGAGTGAGTCGTCGGCACCGGATAAATTATTGTCGTGATCGTCGTGGTAGTTGACTAATTTTTTGGCATTTTATCGTCCGGCGGGAGAGTTTGTTGCGTTGGTGTTGGTGTTGATGGCAGCGTGGGCGTTGATGTAGTTGGAGTGAGTCGTTGGCTCGAGATGGTTGTGGTAGTCGACGACGGTAGTGGTGTTTTATCGTACGGCGAGATAGTTCCTTGAGTCGGTGTTGTTGTTGATGGTGGCGTGGGCGTTGACGTAGTTGGAGTGAGTCGTCGGAACTGGATTGGTTATTGTCGTGATCGTCGTGGTAGTTGACTAATTTTTTGGCATTTTATCGTGGTCCGGCGAGAGAGTTTGTTGCATTGGTGTTGGTGTTGATGGCAGCGTGGGCGTTGATATAGTTTGAGTGAGTCGTTGGCTTGAGATCGTCGTGGTAGTCGATGACGGTGTTGGTGTTTTATCGTACGGCAAGATAGTTCCTTGCGTTGGTGTTGTTGTTGATGGTGGCGTGGGCGTTGACGTTGGAGTTGTTGACATCAAGATCATCGTGGTAGTCGACGATGTTGTTGGTGTTTGATTGTCCGGCGGGAGAGTTCCTTGCGTCGGTGTTGTTGTTGATGGCGGCGTGGGTGTTGACGTAGTTCGAGTCGCCGGCACCGGATTCGTTGACGTCGAGATTGTCGTGGTAGTTGACGATGTTGTTGGTGTTTGATCGTCCAGCGGGAGAGTTCTTTGAGTAGGAGTTGATGTTGATTGGTGCGTCAGAAAGTTCCTATTTTCTGCAATTATCCGTTTAAGGATCCCCAAATAATACGAGTGGTTGTCTTCCCAGTGATGACGTCGAGGCGCCGAAATTGAATCGAGCGGTTCAAGGGTGGTGAGCTGAAACCACACGCGGCGTCTTTGAAATTCGTTGCAGCGATGGGGAGGAAGGGAATGAAGAATGAGACGTAGACTTTGGCGATGAGGAGGGCGGCCGTGATGGTAATGGTTGCAATGGTGCAGATGTGTGGAGGGAGTGTTGAGAAGACTTTGGTGCTGAGGTGGGCGGCTGCAATGGCAATTTCTGTGATTGTGCAACAAGATGCCTAAAACCACTGGGAAGGAGCAGCCAACACTCTGACAACGACTCACAGGGCGAGGAAAAACCCGGCCCAAGACAGCAAAGGCGGTCTCGTTCGATCGTCATGATTATGAAAGCAACGATAAACACACGTTAGGGGGGGGGGACCACGCTTGCAGGGGGGAAAATGTATGGCGGCAATGTTGGGCCCAATGGAGACCATCATCGTTAGCAAATTCATCAAAACATTAGGGGTGGTAGAGGGGCTACCACCGAGTAGCCACCAGGCGCAACTACACTAAAAAGAGAGCAACAAGCCACCAAGCGATATGTTCAAAACAGGGATGGAGCTGATGTACGGGGGACAAGGTAAGAATATGCATAACAATAACCTAACAACGGTTAGTTCCAAAACGAGCGATAAGAGTAGCAACATCACGTCAGACATTGTGGTGAACACAACTGGGGGACTCGACCAACCACGGCTGGACAAGACAAATGCCGAGGGAACGGGGGATGACAAACGACGACTACGTATACAAAACAAGAGACGAAAGCAATGACTCAGAGCTGCACAACTACCACAGAGCCACTGGACAGTGCACATGGGACAGGTCGCCTACAACTCAACAGCCCTACCAAGAACGCACGGTCCGTATTGCAACTCTATGTGCCCAACAGGGAGGGCACTCAATCACCCCGCAGCCAACATGCTGCGCAAATGGGCCACATTTGGAGGCCCAACACAAACAGGGTGCAACTGGATGAAAGAAGAAATGTGGGAGGCTGTGGAGCGGGGACCATATCAATCAGCAACATTGCCGGAAGCCCTCACACATTTCAACGAAGAGATAAAAGAAAAACTCCGTAAACACCAAGCTCATCTAGTTCCATGGGACGATATAAAAGATGACCCACCCGCGCAACTAAAAATCTCACCTATTGCTGCAATTCCGCACAAATTGAAAGCCTTTCGATCAATCTTAGACCTCTCCTTCTGCCTACGACTAAAAAATGGAGGAGTTTTGGCGGCAGTCATCAATACAAACGTAAAAAGCGCACCACAGGGGGCTATTGATCAGATTGGAGAATGTCTCTCCCGTATTGTCTACGCATTTGCAGAGGCAAGCGATGACGCAAAAATATTTATGGCAAAGTGGGATATTAAAGATGGGTTTTGGAGAATGGATTGCCACGAGGGCGAGGAATGGAACTTTTCGTACGTGCTACCACAACCGGACGGAGCAAGGATAACGATCGTTGTGCCTACATCACTTCAAATGGGTTGGGTCGAATCGCCCCCTTATTTCTGCACAGCAACCAAAACAGCCCGGGACATTGCGACGGAATACACGGACATGCTAGTAGGATCACTGCCGGATCACAAGTTTGTGGGGTACACCTTCGGTGGGGAATCCTACTTCGATCTACCGCGAGACCACAACGGACGCGCTTTTCACTCAATGATCGAGGTTTACGTTGATGACTTCATGAGTTTGGTTATCCCTGTTTCACAGGCACAACTTGTACACACGGTCCCGGCCGTAATGACCGGCATCCACGACGTTTTCCCAGCTAATGACAATGACAACGGGGATGACCCCATCTCCGAAAAGAAACTCAAACAGTTGGAAGGACAGTACTCGACAGTAAAAATGCTGCTCGGTTTTGATTTTGATGGGAAGAGTAAAACAATGTGGCTTGAAGCTGCAAAACGCGAAAAGTTACTCACCATCCAACGGGGTTGGATTCGCACTGGCCACAGGGGAACAGAGGGTATCCCATTCAAAGAATTCGTACAATTGCGAAAATCCGACACGCGCTCACATGCATTCCCATGGGGGCCAGCCTTCTTTCACCATGCAACCGCATCCTGAAATTAAAACCCGCATACGTCTACTTCAATCAAAATCGACGGGTCCTCACTGCTGTCGAGGGATGCCGCACCCTCCTACAAGAGTCGACCAAAGAACCCACACGCTGCAGGCAACTGATCACCGGGTGGCCGGATGATAAGGGGTTTGTTGACGCCTCGGGACATGGGGTGGGCGGAGTCATCATCTGCAAGCTGTCACCCTGCGTACCCACAATCTTTCGATGGCAGTGGCCACGGGATGTGGCCGCGGACATAAAGACGGCGACCAATCCGGGGGGACATATTACAAACTCGGACCTTGAAATGGTGGGTCTCGTCCTCCATGGCTCACCATGGAGGGAGTCTGCGGACCTCTTGAGGAAAAATGGCTCACCCTTTTCAGCGACAACTCACCGACTATCGGGTGGGCAACCAAACTCACGTCGAAGCGATCGATGGTGACAGAACACCTCATCCAGGCGTTAGCCCTACAAGCCAAACAAAACAAGGCGTACCCATTCACGCCAATGCACGTCGCTGGAAATGCATGGCGATAGCTGACATCACCTTGCGGTCATTTGGCAGTAACCCCGTGTGGCACTGCCATTCCGACGATGACCTACTCACACTTTTTAATTCGACTTTCCCCCTACCCTCACAGCAATCGAGGACGGTCTTCCACCTGGATTGCAAGACAGTTATGCGTGTGATTTCCGCCTTGCAGATGAAGCCTTTCGCTCTGGACGATTGGCGGCAACTTCCATCGCCAGGGAAGCTCGTTGGAAAAATTGGACAACCTACCTCGCACCTATGGGATTTGATCCGTATCTACAACCGACTACCTTCGAGCAACGAATCCGCAGCCTCACAGGATTCGCCGGGGACGACAGGTACAAGCTCCAACAGTTACAGGCGCAATTACTGCCATTGGGCAGACGATATCCTTGGCCATCGGACACAACCCAACAAAGGTCATAGGGGCGGACAAATTCTTACCAGCACTACAAGTCATGATAGAGTGCTTTACGAAGGAAGACCCACTGACGCGTAAAATGCTACCAGTTGAATCGGACGTGCCCGAGTTGCTTGTGGAAATGGGATACAACAAGTCACGCAACGCACATTTGCGGGCGGTGGGTGACCTCGCGCTAATTGCATTCTATTACCTTCTCCGCATTGGCGAGTATACCATAAAAGGCAAACGGAATAATACAAAACAAATCGTTCAGTTCAAACTTGAGGATGTCACTTTTTACAAGAAAACGAGGCATGGTCAGCTCCGTTGTCTCCCCAAAAATGCACCTGCAGATCTCATATTATCTGCCGATTGCGCAACCCTCAAATTAACAACCAGAAAAATGGGTGGAAAGGGTCTGTGTGCATCAGGAAACAAATGGCAAAAGTTTTTCCTGCCCGATCAGGGCACTGGGACGACGCGTCGTACACCTCCACCGTCACAATGCATTAAAGTCAAGCTTCCTCTCTACATTCTACCAGGACGGTACAAGTTGCGATGTAATTGGCGAAGACATCAGCAAGGGACTCAAAATGGCAGCTACACTCCTCGCATACCCTGAAACACGGGGAATACCCATCAAACTCATCGACACGCACTCGCTACGATGCCGCGGCGCCAACGCTTTGGCTCTCTCGGGGTTTTCGGACACACAAATTCAAAAAATGGGATGCTGGGGAGGAGCGACGTTCAAGGAGTACATCCGGAAGCAGCTAGCTTGCTACTCGGAGGGGATGACTACAAAAATGAAACGCCATTTCAGGTTTGTCAATGTCCATGGCAACGCGTATAACGATGTTACCAGCACATGTGTCATGTCAGAGTATGTGAACGTATCATAAATTGAGGATACCCCATTCGGGGTTGTCATCACAAACCCCCCACATTAGAACACCCAGAAGTGAATGACATCATCAGTACATGATGGTCGACGTATACGTCTGGGAGAGATCGGAGAGGCATGACGTGGGGCGCCATCGGCAGGGGACAAGTTTTTGAGTTACTCAGATCGCACCGGATTTTCCCGACGCCCACTTGATACAGGCGTCTGCCGTCCGCCAGGATCCAGCACAATCTTTCGTCACAGGTGGGTGGTGCTCTTCCCCTGACCCCTGGGAGTGACCAGGATGGTCGATAGGGCGAAATTTCTGTCCCCAGGGAGTCTAGGGTTCGGGCTCAGGTTTGTATCTGGGGATACTAAACCCTACATTTTTTGGCACCACCAGCACTTGACTAGCTTTCACACTTAGGTTTACATTAGGACTGGGATGTATCCAATCCTGACGTCATGTGTCCATTGAGGGACAACGAACCTAGGTCCAGTCGTCAGACTTGATTGTGGTGAGGGACAGACCAAGGGGGCCACTTGGTTTCTGCTACGCTGCAGCAAGGGCTCATTCAGCGTTAGGAGCACGTGGACCATGGCGTCGGGATTGTAGTAGGGGGTAGTAGAAGTAGTGTTTTAAGCGGACGGACCACCCCCCCCCGCGAATATTTATTAACTCCAACCCTGCCCAAGACCCGTCAGAGTGATTGCACGGCCGCTGACGCTGTACTCGCCGACAAACATATTTGCCAGCGACCGGGGTACTGCTACGGCCTGTTTGGGGAGGAGGATTCCGCTCGATACAACTTTCCTCCTGAGGGATACAAGATCGTCGTGAGCAATGCCTATGACTGGTCGACAGACACCGACTACCAACGACCTGACCTCCGGAGTGCCACGACATGTTTTCTCTAGGGGGGGGGGTTGCACCAACGACGACATGCAGGGGGGCCGTATCGACGGTAGCGGAACAGGCACGACACCAGCGCAACGGCGCCCATCGTTTGAATCCGAGTGGGATAATGCGAGCGTGCCCTTCAGGGACAACCCATCGGCACCCAGCGTGAGTGCACGTTTCGGGGAACAAATAAGGGGGGATGCGGAGGCGAACGACAACGTCTTTGACCTAGTAAATAGGGGGGGGGGCATCAACCCACTGACACCCCTCGGGGGGGGAGATTGGCATCGGCACCACCACGGGAAATCACCCAGCAGTGGCTCATGGCCAATGTCGTAGACAACGGAAACGTACCGGGCGCAACACAGCACACAGCCGGAACCACCGGGGCCACGATGTACTCGGGAATGGTGACCGCCTTACAACGAAGGGGCCTTGGAACGCAAGTGGACATCGTTCAAGACCTGCGCTGGCAGCGGTCAGTGGGGGGGGATACAGCAAAGATTAATCAGTGGAAAGAAGTCATGGGGAACCTACAAGACTTCAAAGCGTACCTGTTCGTAAAACAGGAGAGCTCGTTCACCACGATGATGCATTCACCAATTAAGTTCAAGGCAATAAACACGGCTACGGACACCTCCAGGGCCGTTTAATTGGATTTGTGGGAGACAGGACTCCGACGAGGGAACCCACACCAATCCTGCTCCCCCAACGCAAGACGTGGGAATGGGTAAAGGAAACAATCTCATCGGATGGGCCAGCCATGTTCAAGTTCTACTATGATGACCAGTCACGTGCTGGCACGCTGTGGCAAGGGGAGGGGGCAGAAGGAGCAAAGGAGGAGGTACACGCCCCCAGGCTACTTGCAATCCTGTTGTGGCTGTTGAACCGAATAATTTCGTTCGCCTGCAAAAGGACCAGCGGCACGCCCCAGTGGATACTTTTCTGGAGCTAAAGAACAATATTGCCACGTTTATGGGCCTCGTCTGGGTGCTTTTCGGATCAAAATGTGACTATTACAAGGGCCTACGACACATCTACGCCATGATAGATCTCAGGGAAGTCATGGCCATCAAGACACATTTCACGGCAGAGCATTGCCGGCGAATCACGTGGGCAATAATCGACAATGGCCGCTCATATTTTGACAATGTCAAAACAACGCTAGACTTTGGCAATGGAGCCAGTGTCGTTTTCCCCCAGTCGTTCCTAGTGGACATCATCCGAAATGTCCGCCATGGCATCTTAGTCGTGCGAGGGAATTTCCCGCAGGAGTGGCTTAGCCAGCACAAACCCGTCCGACAGGACGGAGGACAGCCCGACACACGCACCCAGGGCTCGGGCACCGTGGGGCGGGGCAATGAGAGGCAACTAACGCATCAGGCGGGCCAAGGGTATGACAATTACGGGGGACACCAGTATGGGGGAATGCAGTACGGGGGAAATGGCCCCTATCACGGAGGGGCACAGGGAGGTAGCTATGGAAGGGGATATCCCCCAACCAACAACTACCAGCCTTGTGACTGGCACGTGAACTGGCACAACGAACACCACCCAAAGCTCAAAACAATGATGGCATTGTACCTTGAACGAACCAATGGTCGAGTATATCTCGCCGAACTCTTCACAGCGGCAGGTAAAAAGCAAACCGGCTTACCCACGCTACCTCAGTTTGTCCATCCCAATGGACGTCCATTCCTCTGCTGGTCGTCTGTTCTTGGCCGATGCACTTTCCGCGAATGCCGTTTTCTCCAACAGGTGGGACACCTGGCGGCCAAGGACATCACAGACGACTTCGCCAACAGGACTGTTGACACCCTAAACAAGGGAGTCATAGCCCTGTGCGGCACATCACCACAAGTGGTATCGCCAAACAAGAAACCAAAAACCAGTGGGGAGGAGCAGCTAACACTCTGACAATGACTTGCAGGGCAAGGGACAACCCGGCCCAAGTCAGCAAAGATGGTCTCGTTTGATTGCCATGATTATGAATGCGAAGACAAACAACCGTTAGGGGGGGGGGGCACGCTCGCAAGGGGGAAAACGAATGGCGGCGACATTGGGCCCGATGGAGACCGTCATCATTAGCAAATTCGTAAAAACATTGGGGGTGGTAGAGGGGCTACCACCGAGTAGCCAACAGGTGCAATTACACGATAATGAACGCGACAGGCCACCAAGCGACATGTTTCAAACAGGGACGGAGCTGTTGTACGGGGGACAAGGTAAGACTATGTGTAACAATAACCTAACGATGGTTAGTTCCAAAACAAGCGATAAGAGTAGCGACATCACGTCAGACATCGCAAAGAACACAAACGGGGGACTCGACCAACCACGCCTGGACGAGACGAATGCCGAGGTGATGGGGGATGACAAACGACAACTATGTACTATCCAAAATAAACAACAAAAGCAATGACTTAGAGCCGCACAACTACCACAGAGCCACTGGACAGTGCACATGGGACAGGTCGCCTATGACTCAAGACTCAACAGCCCTACCGCGAACGCGCGGACCGTTCCGCAACTCCATGTGCCCAACAGGGAGGGCACTCACTCACCCCGCAGCCAACATGCTGTGTGAATGGGCCACGTTTGGGTGCCCAACACAAACAGGGTGCAACTGGATGAAAGAGGAAATGTAGGAGGCTGTAGAGCAAGGACCACATAGATCTGCAACATCGCCGGAAGCCCTCACACATTTTGACGTGGAGATAAAAGAAAAACTCCGTACACACCAAGCTCGACTAGTTCCATGGGGCGACATAAAAGACGACCCACCCGTGCAACTAAAAATCTCACCTATTGCTGCAATTCTGCACAAGTCGAAAGCTTTTCGATCAATCTTAGACCTCTCCTTCCGCCTACAACTGAAAAATGGAGGGGTGTTGGCGGCAGTCAACAATACAACCATAAAAAGCGCACCAAAAGGGGCTATTGATCAGATCGGAGAATGTCTCTCCCGTATCATCCATGCATTTGCAGAGGCGAGCGATGATGCAAAAATATTTATGGCAAAGTGGGACATTAAGGATGGGTTTTGGAGAATGGATTGCCGCGAGGGCAAGGAATGGCACTTTTGTACGTGCTACTACAACCGGAGGGAGCACCGATATTGATCGTTGTGCCCACATCACTGCAAATTGGTTGGGTCGAATCACCCCCTTATTTCTGTGCAGCAACCAAAACAGCCCGTGACATTGCGACAGAATACACAGACATTCCGGTAGATTCACTGCCGGATCACAAGTTTGCGGGGTACACCGTCGGTGGGGAATCTTACTTTGATCTCCCGCTAGACCACACCAGACGCGCTTTTCACTCAATGATCAAAGTTTACGTCAATGACTTCATGAGTTTGGTTATCCCAGTTTCACAGTCACAACTTGTACACACGGCTGCAGCCATGATGACCGGCATCCACGACGTGTTCCCCGCCAATGACGACAACGACGGGGATGATCTCATCTCCAAAAAGAAACTCAAAAAGTTGGAAGGACAGTACTCGACCCTAAAAACGCTGCTCGGTTTTGATTTTGATGGGAAGAGTAAAACAATGTGGCTCGAAGCTGCGAAATGCAAAAAGTTACTCACTATTCTACGGGGTTGGATTCGCACTGGCCACGACAGGGGGACAGCGGGTATCCCATTCAAAGAGTTCGAGTCTACAATTGTGAAACTCCGACACGCATTCACGTGCACTCCCATGGGGGCAAGTCTTCTTTCACCATGCAACCGCATCCTGAATGTGAAACCTGCATATGTCTACTTCAATAGAAATCATTGGGTCCTCACTGCTGTCGAAGGATGCCGCACGCTCCTATGAGAATCGACCCAAGAACCCACACGCTGCAGGCAACTGGTCACCGGGTGGCCGGATTATAGGGTTTATTGACGCCTCAGGACATGGGGTGGGCAGAGTCGTCATCGGCGAGCTGTCACCCTGCGTACCCACAATCTTTCGATGGCAGTGGCCAGAGGATGTGGCCACGGACATAAAAATGGTGACCAATCCGGGGGGGCACATTACGAACTCGGACCTTGAAATGGCAGGCCTTGTCCTCTTATGGCTTGTCATGGAGGCCGTATGCGGACCTCTTGAGGAGAAACGGATCACCCTCTTCAACGACAACTCGCCGACCATCGGGTGGGCAACAAAACTAGCGTCAAAACGTTCGGTAGTGGCGGAACACCTCGTCCAGGCATTAGCCCTACGTGCGAAACAGCACAAAGCGTGCCCATTCACACCGATGCGCGTCGCCGCAAAACACATGGCGATAGCCAACGTCCCCTCGCGGTCATTTGGCAGTAACCCCGTGTGGCACTGCCAGTCCGACAATGACCTACTCACACTTTTTAATTCGACTTTCCCCCTCCCCTCACAGCAATCGTGGACAGTCTTCCACCTGAATTGCAGGACAGTTACGCCCGTGATTTCTGCCTTGCAGATGAAGCCTTTTGCTCTGGACGACTGGCGGCGACTTCCATCGCCAGGGAAGCTCGTTGGAAAAATTGGACGACCTACCTCACACCTTTGGGATTCGATCCGTATCTACAATCAACTACCTTCGAGCAACGAATCCGCAGCCTCACCGGTTTCGCCCAGCGCATCCAGACAAGATACTACGGACAGGGACGACAGGTACAGGCTCCAACAGTTACAAGCGCAATCACTGCCATAGGGCAGACGATATCCTTGGCCATTGGACACAACCCAACAAAAGTAATCGGGGCGGACAAATTCTTACCGGCACTACAAATCATGATAGAGGGCTTTATGAAGGAGGACCCACCGACGCGAAAAATGCTTCCGGTTGAAGAGGACGTGCCTGAGTTGCTCGTGAAATTGGGATACGACAGGACAGGCAATGCGCACGGGCGGTGGGTGACCTCGCGCTCATTGCGTTTTATTACCTTCTTCGTATCGGAGAGTACACCGTAAAGGGCAAATGGAATAACAACAAACAGACAGTACAGTTCAAACTGGGGGATGTCACCTTTTATAAAAAAACGAGGCAGGGTCAACTCCGTTGCCTCCCCAAAAATGCACCGGCAGATCTCATATTATCTGCCAATAGCCCAACCCTCAAATTAGACAACCAAAAGAACGGATGGAAAGGGGTCTGTGTGCATCAGGAGACAAATGGCGACAACTTTTACTGCCCCATCAGGGCCCTGGGACGACGCGTAGTCCATCTCCACAGTCACAACGCATCGACGAAAAGTTTCCTCTCTACTTTTTACCGGGACGGCACAAACAGCGATGTCCTTGGTGAAGACATAAGCAGGGGACTCAAATTGGCAGCCACCCTCCTCGCGTACCCCGAAACACGGGGAATACCCATCGAACTCGCCGACACGCACTCACTCCGGTGTGGGGGCGCCAACGCTCTGGCTCTCTCGGGGTTTTCGGACACACAAATTCAAAAAATGGGACGCTGGCAGGGAACGACGTTCAAGGAGTACATCCGGGAGCAGCTCGCTTGCTACTCTGAGGGGATGACTACGAAGATGAAGCGCAATTTCAAATTTGTCAACGTCCACGGCAACACGTATCATGATGTTACTAGCACATGTGTCCTGTCAGAGTATGCGGACGCATCCTAACTCGAGGACACCCCATTCAGGATTGTTTCCTCATTCACATACCCCACTTCCATTAGCACATGCGGTGAATGACATCATCTGTACATGATGGTCGAGGTATACGCCGGGAAGAATACGGGGGGCATGACGCGGGATGCCATCGGCAGGGGACAGGTTTTCATATTGCTCAGATCACGCTGGATTTTACCTGGCGCCAGCTTGATACAGGCGTCCGCCGGGATCCAGCGCTGTTCTTTCGTCACAGGTGGGTGGTGCTCTTCCCCTGACCCCTGGGATTGACCAGGATGGTCGATGGGGCAACATTTATGTCCCCAGGGAGTCTTGGGTTCGGGTTTGGGTTCGTATCTGGGGATACTAAACCCTACAGTTTTTTGGCACCACCAACACTTGTTAACTAGCACTCACACATAGAACTACACTAGGCATGGGATTATATCCAATCCTGACGTCATGTGTCCATCGAGGGACAACGAACCTAGGTAGGTCCAGTCGGCAGACTTGAGGTACGAGTGGTATGAGCAGTTGCCTTAAAATTGTTCTAACCCTTAACCCTAACCCTCTTGTTAGCGTTTAAGGCAACTGCTCATACAACTCGTACCAAGATAATGTGTTGCGAGATTGCATGCGACATTCGCAAACCTGAAAAAACTCTATTAGATACGACTGTCTGAATGTCCGAAAAATATGAGTTTCCCGCACATGTTTCTTCACGACAGTTGCAAGCGGATTTTTTGTAAAAATTATTTTCGTTATTTTCGCAGAAAAAAGAATTTAAGAAGTGGGACTGAAAAAGACAGTCTGACGTGTTTCTTCCAGCTGCGAAACTATTAGTGGTTCGCATAAAACAAGAAAGCTACGAACCCTTGAGAACTCTCATGAACACGGTCATGATGGCATCATTCTCTCGCTATTCCCTCAACTCCAATGTTCACAGACAAAAATAACGAAGTTAAGCTGCCAATGTTTCATAAAATAATATTACACATAATTTCTATCCGACATAGACCCATCAAGTGGTTTATGATGAGATGATGTAAGAATGTCATCAACATCAATTAATAAGTATTTTCCATTCAGGCTATATGACATGCTCGAATATGTTGCCAATTCTGAGCACAGCTCGGCTATTTCATGGACACTTGACGGCCTAGCCTTCATCATAAACAAGCAGGACGTTTTTTTGGAGCATGTCATGCCAATATTCTTCAATCAGACTAAATTCCGATCGTTTGTAAGCTACGACTTCGCCAGTGAACATTGCTCCTGAAATTTTTTTACTATGGTGGTAATTCTAACTTTGACTTTTGACATGCCCTCACACGAACATTTTCAACAGACTCGTCAGCTCAGCTTGTGGGGATTCAGGCGCCTTAACGCTGAAAACACATGGTTCAATCAATACTTCATTCGGGGCAGTGTCGAGAGACTCAAATACATTCAAAGGGTTAAAGTCAAACCGAATGGTACATCCAAGAGAGGCCCACCCGAGCGACGGCGAACATTTGACTCTAGCGAGTTGAAGCGCGGTACAGCTTTGAGCATCGTTTCGTTGAGGGAAACGTCGACGAAAAACAGCCTCTCACCAGAGGAGGTCTCTCTCGCCAATTCAATGGCTTCCTTTTTAGCTACGTCCAGACTCTATTCGGGGTATGAAATCGATGTCACCTCGAACAACTGTTCCGATCAGATATCGGAAGTTACCATGCCTAACTCTGAAGCAAAGGCGTTGAAAAGAAACCAACAGATATCGGAAGTAACCATGCCCAATTATGAAGCAGTGCTCGTCCAGGCGTCAAAAAAATACCAACAGCATACACAGAAGATGCCACTTTCACCTGGTATGGGCAGGCTTGTTGAAAAGAAACAAATGGTAGCTGTGTCTATGACATCCCCTCCATTCCCGCAAGGAAGCATTATCAGGACTGCGGAGCAACGTCATTGGTCAGCGGTATCGATGTCGCCCTCTTCACATCCGCCAGAGAATGATAGTATCGATCCGGAACAACAACAGCAGGCAGAGGTGACTGCCTTCCAGCACACGTTGCCTACCTTTGTCTACACATCGCCTGTGCCCTTTGCCGAAAATGCATTTTCTGACTGCTACGCTGACAACGCGTCAGTCCAGGCGAACGCGCATTATAAATCGTTCTCATCTTCATCTTCGTGGCCACAGGTCGAGGCGAGCAGTTCTCATCGTCGCTTGCCCTCGTCTTATGTTGAACGGGGTACAATCCTCGGCTGGGGACAAGTCCATCAGCCCTCGAATGATGGCACGGACGATAATTTCCTACTCTTGGCCTCGCAAATTTTAGATCCATCTGACGATATTTCTTGCGATGGAGATTTGTGCTCGATCCTGGGGATATCATCGAATGATTTGGAGAAGGAATTCATGGATCCCATTCGCTTTTGAATCCATCGTTCTACATTGCTGTGCAAAGATCACCTTGGATGAACATAGCTAGTTCTGCATGTAAATAATAATAGCTCTAAAATGTCGTGTTCTTCATGTCAAGATATCTGATTATTTTGTTAAATTATTATTCTCCGTCTATCTATGATGATACACACATCCTGTACTAGTAATCATATCAGGTCATTCCGCGACCCGAATTCTCGATAATGGACATCCATCCCCTAGGTATCGTATCCATCCATGACCATACACACCGAAACGCGCGCCGACCATCGAACGATCGGAATGTATCACACGCAGCGCTTAACGTTATCGAGATTTTTGCATCCGTTGGTCATCATGTTAACACGCCCCTCCCTCCTCCCGACCTTGCCGACTCACGCGTCCATATATATTGAAGTCGTTTAGGGGGTGGTGGTGGGGGGTGGGGATTATTGATACGTCATTACGAGATGTCGTGTCATTTTTTTTCGAAATCGAGACGATGTAGCATGTGTGGCTCTCATGAAGGAAGATGGAAGAGGGGATGTGCGAAGATGCGGAGGGTGACGAAACAAAGCCGCGCCACCCATCGCACGCATATGGTGCGTCATGGTAACCGATGGGGAAGGGGCGGCCATATTATTTATGACGACAAGGATTGGTTGATCGGGGGTGGGTTCGGCCGTTGCCCGGAAATGCCCCAAATCTTAAATATCACCTCCCCCTATCTAGGAATGACTCCCTGGGTAATTTTTGTCAAAATGACCTTTTATGTCTCCGTACAGTCACGAGAGAAAAAAAAATAGGCTGTAGCCCATTCGATATCTCGTTCCCATTTTCCTCTCCCATGGAGAGATGATCCCCCCCGACGACGTCGATGTCTTCGGACCGTCCCTCTCGAAACTCGGCAAGTCGCTCCTATCGACGACGGCCGGGTGCGTAGGATCGTCCACCGCCGCGTCGTCGTCCTCTTCGTCCTTGTCGTCGTCGTCGTCGTCCGCGGAACGATTGTGCACGTCCGTCGTATCCCTATTGCTGCGCGTGCTCGATAACATCCTCGCCGATCAGGACGACGGCGTCGGGCATAAAAAGAACGGTAGGATACGCAAGATAAAGCTCGGGGGGTCATTTCACGACCGCGCGGGTAGGCACGATGGCTGCGTCGATTTTCTGACATCGTGCGGCTTCGCGCTGTCGTCCGACATGCTGAGATTGCGCGACGCGGACGAGGACGCGCGTAGGCTATATGCCGGACGATGTCGATTGGTGAAATTCGCGTGCGAGGTATTGGGATTGCCGGAGAGCACATGGTCGATTTGTCCTTACGTGAAGATCGATGATGCTACTGCCGTTATTCATACGCAGCATGAAACGAGGGGGGCGGAGAAGATGGATGGCCCATCGTCCGAGCCGCATGTGCATGGGGAGGAGCGGCATCGCGAATCGGAAAACTCTCGCGATGGTGATTACGATGCATCCGCTTCTGAAGCCGCCGGTGCCGTCACTGCAAGAGAGACGGTTATTGATACATCCTCTTCTGCTCCATTATCAATAGATAATACAGAACTTACTATAACAACGGCGGCATCCACCTCGACACGGTATCACAACTACGATACATTCGCCTCTGGAACTGCCGCCGCCGCTTCGACGAGTGAGAGAACGATAAATCCATTTCCCCCTTCTGATCCAATGTCGAAAGACGATTCAGATCCAACAATATCGATCGCATCAAGATATGCTCGCACACCAGAGCAACCACTCTCGTCATATGTAGTTTCGAAAGATGAAAAGAGGGTAGTGGAGGAAATGACGGATGATTTATTAGACGAGATCGAAATGGAACTCAATGACCGGAATTCTTCCTCCTTTGACGATAATATTGATGAAGGCAAAATTAATGATGGAGTTGTCATCGATACTACCGCCACCACGGACCGAGCCAATGATCAAATTGGTAGTTTGTGCGATCACGAAAATGTTTACGATGCCGAGGGGGGTGCGTCGGTCTCGCAACAGCGAGAGACTGCAACCTCGATTACTAATAGAGAGATTTCGGAAATACGTCTGGAGCAAACGAGGAGACGAGATGCAATGTACGGCGAGAAAATAGACTCGATCGGTATTCAAAGTAGATGCGACGACAGTCTTATCGTCAGTAGTCAGCATGGTGACATCATCACTACAATTGTCACGGAGGAAGGGGCGCCATTTCCGATAGGACTTCCCCAAACGGTAGAAGAATTTCTGGAAACGCATCGTTCTTCTGTCAAGATGTCCTCATCGGTTGTGCTGGATGATTTGGAGTTAGAGAACTGCGTCGTGGTGAATAATGCCGATTCTGCAGAATGGATGCAACAGCGGAGGCAGTATGAAACGATTAAAGGTGGCGGTCCAATCATGATTGATGGATTGCACACGAAGACTTATAACACGAATTTTGACGAACGTAAGAGTGACCACGGCATGCAAGAGAATGAAACTGAGAACAATTGCAATTGTCCGGACGAGTCCATTGACGCGTCGCTATCATCGTTGTCATCGCCACCTTCGCCTCACACCATCGTTGACAATAGTGACATTTACGACACATATGTATCGTTATTTAACAGCATCCCACTTCCCGAAGGAGAGTTCTCGGCATCTGATGATGATGATGATGATAGTGAAGATGCAAGGAAGTATCGCATGGGGTTTATTTTGTGCCATCGTTTACTGTTGTCGCTGTGGTCCCCGGACGTGGCAGTAGGCCAGGATAGCGCCGATCATTGCAAGAGGATAGGACCATTGTTGTCGTCTCTCGTCGTTGATACCACAGTCGGATTAACGAATCTCAATCGCCATCGTCAGATATGGGAAGAGGATGCCGAGGGCCGAGCAAGCAATTATGCCATTAGTTCGGAAAACCCAATCATACTTGTTCCTTTTGATATTGCCTACGTTGTATGGGCTTGTATTCTAAGATTAAATGAAGACAACAATATGAACGACGCCAACAATCAAGAATGTAAAAGTAATGGAGCGTCTGATGCAGCTGCTGCAGGAAAGATGTACTCGTGGGTATTGTCGAACCACAAGCATCTATCAAAGTTTGACGACGTCCCACTGTTCGAAAAATCGACGTCGTCGCATCACCACCTTGTCCTCCCTGAGACCAGCGTTGCAATTTGCAGTTACATCTGCAAGTCGTTACGTGATATCGGCTTAATTAGTATATATAGCGCTGAAACAGCAGCTGGAGGGATGCCAGAATCTGAAGGATTTTTCGTTGGTATCAATGACAGTCATTTGCATCAGGCGGGCATGCAAGGTAAAACAGATGATATTATACCTGCACTGCTTCTGGATGATGAAGCATATCTCCGTGAATGCCATAGTGTTTTGTCTCGTTTGGTCTGCTCGCAATTAAACGAAGTGCTTGATGATACGAAAGAAACGGAAACATCAGCAAATTACAACTGGATTTGTTGGTATTCCTGTCAACACGCCGTCAAGCATTTGATAGCATCTGGCCGATTGGAGGATGCCAAGTTCTTGCTCGCGGACACTAGATTTATTAGGCTTAGATTGCTAGTAATGGGTTTTCGTTGGGGAACGACCGCGCACTGTCGGGACTGTACGAAGTTGGATATGCTTCTGTCGCATTCATTTGACAAATGGCGAACGAAACATCTGCAGTCTGCGATCCATAAACATAAACAATCAGCCTCGTCCATGAGTGCGACTGATATTGAAGGATGGAGGGACGATCATTTCAAGACATTAACTTTTATATCAACCGTGTTGCGTGATAAGGCTGGAGAACTCGCTGCTGCTGATTACAGCGAATCGGAATCCACGCGACGCAATTTGCGAATAGATATTGGGAACTCAATGACGATGATTGGTGAATGCATTGGTGGCATTGGCGTGTATCCTGCTCAGGAGATGGAACATTATGAGGAGGCTCTTGCACTCACGACTGAAGCTTATGGCGCCGACCAAAATCACGAATCTATTGCAGAAATACTCGTAAGTTTTCATTTCTTCTTACCGTTCTTCATAATTGATCTCTTCTGCACTCAAGTACATAATTGCAACACAAGTTCATTATGGGTTGCCATCACCAGCGATTCAATCACTTTAAGCTTGCCCAGAAATGCTATGAACAAGCTCTCAAGATTTACAAGGTCACTCGTGGGTATGAGCATCCATGTGTCGCACGTGTACTGCACAATATTGGCATCATGTATCATGCGAAGATGGACAATGAAGTCGCGCTCAAATGTTTGAAAAAAAGCCTCTCGATCAGATTAGCCAAGCTCGGGGGTACTGATCTTTCAGTTGCAGATAGTTATGGCTGGTTAGGAAAAATCCATCGCGAAAAGAAGGCTTTCTCTAAGGCACTTGGTTGCTTTATTTGTGCTCATAAGATAAAGGTTGAAATACTAGGAAAGGCGCATACCGACTCCGCAGAGGTGCTCCACAATATCGGCATCCTGTATGACGATCTTGGCTTATTTTCCCAAAGGTGAGTAAATATGTCATTTGCATGTGTGTGTCGGCAGACTCATGCAAAACAGATTAATCGTATTTATTTTGGCTAATGGAAGTATTCATTGTTCGCTGTATCCAGTTTGACGAGTTTTAGGGAAACTTTGCTTATCCGGATGGCAAACATATCAAGCCCAGACGACATCAGCGCCATCAGCGATGTTTGCGAAACACTCGATTGCTTAGCCAATGTTTATCGTGTGATGGGAGAGCCTCAAAAGGCTCTACAATTTTTTGAGCAAAGCTTGAAAAGAAGAGTACGTCTCGTGTCTGCCACACCTTCAGATAAAAGTCAAGTCTGCTTGTTACTGCAAACATACGAAGATGTCATCGTATTGACTAAGCAACTAGCCAACGAATGTGAGAACGCAAATGAAATGTTAGATAGAATTGGTGTACTAACAGTCGAAATGGGTTCACTCTATGATAATAGACTGAACAGACAATCTAAAGCATTGATATACTTCCAAAAGGCGTTGCAGGTATTTCAGCAAAGGAACGATTACAAGCAAATTGGAAATACTCTTACTTTAATCGGAATAATTCATGTTAAGAACTCAGCCAATCAACAGGCTCTGAAATGTTTCCAAGATTCGTTGGTGATGCGACGGATGTACTCTAAGAAGAAGGAAACTGCTGATATCGCGGAAACTTTGCATAACATTGGCAATTGTGAAGCCAAGGAGGGAAGATTTGAGGATTCTCTCCGTTCGTACGAAGAAGCGTTGAGGATCAAAGTGAAGGTTCATCCGAATGAACAGTTGTCTATTGCAAAAACAAAACACTGCATAGGTCTTGCCATGCTACAACTAGGCAACCTGGATGATGCGCTCAAATCATTTGAGAGCTCACTGAAAGTTAGGCGAGCATTGCTGGGCGACGCTCATTTATATGTCTCATTCTCTTTGCACAGGTCAGTTGATTGCCATTAATTATGTTGATATTTCTATACGAGCTCAACACAACTCTTGCATTTTAATTAACCTCCTGTGGATAAGTATGGGGAAGATTTTTTTTCATCAGCAAAAAAACAATGATGCAATTGCATGTCTTGAGGAGGCGTTAGAGATAAAGAAATCCATACTGCCGGACAACCACATGTCATTGGCAGAGACTCGACATCTCTTGGGGTCACTCTACATTCAAAGGGGAGATTTTGCGCCAGTCATACCGCTATTGCTGTCTGCGCTCGTGGCCTACAGAGGCAGTCAAGACTGCGATGTATTAAAAAGTGATGTGCTTGATTTGCTTGGTCGTGCATACGCCAAAACAGGCGATATTGATAATGCAATTCTATCTTACGAACACTCATTGAAGATCAAGAATGCTGTTGTAGGAACAAACTCGTCTCCATGTTCCAACGTTCTGTTGGAAATAGGAAAGTTAAAATCTTTGAGCAATGATGTGGAAGGCGCTCTAATTGCATTTAAAGAAGGTGATTGCCATCATTTTGTTCGCTCTGTGATGATATCGTGTGTTTCATTCTCTCCTCCGCTGAAAAGTTCCCATCTTTTTTATGAGAACAGTGAAAAGGATTCAGAAGAAGATTTATGATAGAGATCATCTGAAGAATGCGGATTTGTTGATACAGGTCGGATTGATTCATGATCGACTTAACAACCATGGATTAGCCCTACGTTGCTTCGAAGAAGCATTGCGCATGCGCCGCAAACTTTTGGACAAATGCCACAGAGATGTCGCGGAAGCATTGGTCCATGTGGCAAAATTGCATCAATGCAAAAATGATCATTATAAGTCATTGCCATTGTTCCAAGATGCCATAAATATTTATCGAGAATCAGATGGCGAGGATACGTCGGAGGAGTGCGACTACACCCGCCGTCTTCTTGGATTGTCGCAAATTGCATGCGGGGACAGTGACAGCGCCCTGTGTACACTAGAAATGTGTCTTGGTTTTCGTGAGTGCAACTATGGAGACGAATCCGAGAAATGGGCGGAAGTGGCGTATGATCTTGGGAAAGCAAAAAGCGATGTGGGTCTATTCGAAGGTGCCGTCACGCTCTTGACAAAGTTCATTCTCCTCCAAAGGGGCTTCGACAGCGCTGACCCGGAAAGGCTTTCGTCTGCGTTGGTCTGCCTCGGAAAGATACACATGAAGCAAAGAAGAGTCGATGACGCCATGGCGTGTTTCGATGAAGCGCTTGGGATCAGAAGGCAGTTGAGCGATAACGAGTTAGGCGTTTCGGAAGTGTTATTTCAGATTGGTGGCGTCCGCGAATCGAGGAATCAATATCTCGAGAGCATCGTATGCTACGAAGAGGCCCTGAAGAGGCGACTGTCCGTTTTGGATGAAGACGAGCAGGTCGCGGACATCGTGTACAGAATCGGTGAGGTGCGCAGGATCAGGGGACAACACGACCTTGCATTACGGGACTTTACTCGGGCGCTCGGCGTCTACAAACGTTCGGTCGGGGAGACGCACCTTAGCGTGGCCAATACCTACCATAGCCTCGGATATGTCTCCGATGCCATGAACGATGTGGAAAAGGCCATGCAGAATCACAAGGAGGGCCTGAGCGTGCGTAAAATCATCCTCGGGGGCGATCACCTCAAGGTCGCGTCTAGCTTAGACGACATCGCGGGAATATACCAGCAGCAGCACGAGCACGAGAAGGCGCTTCGCTGCCTGAAGGAGGCATTGCGAATACGCAAGCTCCGTCTCGGCAATCACAACATCGAGATCGGCAAGACGCTCTTCGGCATGGGCATCATATTCGCGGCCATCGGCGATAAGGGGAATGCATCGAAATGCTACGATGCCTCGTTGGATATCACCTCCGGCCTAGGCAGTCATCCGAAGCTCGAGGCCCAGACGTTACATCAAATCGGATGCCTCCGTGCCGAGGATGGCAATTACAGAGAGGCCCTTCGGAATTGGAGAACGTGCCTCAGCAAGTATCGCGAGGGCGGACTGAAAGATGATCACTACATGGTAGCTTGCACATTGGGTAACATTGAGATGGCGGAGAGCGCTCTCGCGGGCGTATGAATGACGGGGGGTTATAATATACATAGATACTATGCCTCGAGTAACATTCGCCCGTTCCGTTCTGATGGATATGAACGATCAAGGAAGAGGAATGGACTTTAAAAACAAGAGAGGAGAGAAACGGACCATAGTAAGCCTTAGTTATATAAGTCGCCCGAAAACAGATCCGTCCTCCCTCCATCCGAATTCGCTCACTTCCCCGCTCTCACTCGAAGTTCTTGCCCGATTCCGATTCGCCCGTCCTCTCCATTAGCCTACCCAAGCACGCCTCCTCGGCGATCCTCGTTACTCCCTTCACCTCCAGTATCTTGCGTACCAAGGCGAATCGTCCGCCCCCCGCATAACGGAATTGCGACCTGCACGATACGACCTCGTACTCCACGTCCCCGATGAGCAATAGGTCTCCGCAATTGGTATGCGAATCGAACGCGAATTCTCCGAGTATACGATGGAGACTCCCGTCCGATCGTACCGATCGTACCGACGCCGATATGGAACCAGCGTGATTCCTCCTCCTGCTACCATTCCTCCTCCTCCCGCGAATGACCTCGACGTCGGAATTCGCCCTCGCCGCGCGTGCCATGACGCACGGGGAGGTGTACGGATCCGGGATGCGTTCGGCGACGACGAACGGCAACGTGTCCCGATCGTCGTCGATGTCCTCCCCCCCCGACGACGACGACGACACGCGCTTTCTCATTTCCCCCGATATCCTCCTCTTCCGCTGCGCCCACTGGCGTTTCTTGACGCCGTGACCGACGTCGTCTCGGACGCGGTCGTCATCGCGGTGGCGGTGGTGGTCATCGTCGTCGTCGTCCCCCGGCGCTATCTCGTTCCAATTGGATATCGACCCGAGCAGCGGGTTGTCGTGATGATCACGGATCGACGACGATGGATGCGACGATGGATGCGACGGCGCTTGGAGGAAGCCGAGTACGACCCACGACGATGGGAGTAGTAATAACAGCGAATGGAGGAGGAGGACGACGACGACCGACGATGACTTCGACATTTTTTTGGGGGGGGGGGTGGGGGAGGGCGATACGATGACTCCGGCGTATTCAATTGGGCGTTATGCCTCCTCCGTCCATGGGGGGGCGAAGAATCCTTTTTATGTCAAGTGCCGAGTGTATGATGAATCATTGGATCATCAGTAACACAGAGAGAGAGAGAGAAGTACTACCGGTTTTGGATTGGGAACGTTGGACTTCTCCCCAGGTCACACACCCCAAATGACAGAAAAAAAGAACACGCCAGCCTGCAGACTAGATATTATGACCGCCAGCTCGGCGGTCGGTGCGGTCGGTTCCCGGTCGCTGCCAATTTATTTTATATTTATTACCTACCGTAGAAACCGGGGATTAAGGGACGGCTAATGTTCCAGGATGTGACAGCTAA